>CM039727.1:6602492-6772062 GCA_022539455.1 Dendrobium nobile
TCGTACAGAAATCAAAATCAGACAGATCAGAACAAACAGATCAACAGAATCGTACAGATCAGAACAGAACAAATACGAACATATATCGAATCAGAAGCAGATCAGAACAGATCAGAATATCCAATCAGAACAAACAGAACTGTACGGAAATCAGAAGTCATATTAAATCAGAATCAGATTTGCTTACAGAATAGATACGAAAATCAGAAGTCCTTTCAAATCAGATATCAGATATTATTTAATTAATAGCTAAATTCCCTGACACTGACAGAATCTCTACGGATTCCGGCCCCTTATGCCTCCATTTGTGCTCACGGCACCAGAACAGATAGATGTGCTTATAGCACCAGAACAGATTTCATCGGATCCGGAACAGAACAGATATCAGATTTCAGATTGAGCTCATTTCAGATTTCCCAGAAATCTCTTAGGATCCAGGCCCCTTATAACTCCCTTTATATAGCATATACAGATAGCATATCAATTCAGAAGAAATCCGGACGAATTCAGAAATCAGACAAAAATCGGGCAGCACAACGGCTGTATACGGAATTTACACAATTTTCCTGAAAAATAACAGAATATCAAATTTGCACAGAATATAGATAACAACATTGCAAGACTTTAATTCTATTGCCACAACATTTTTAGACATCGTAGAAATATACAGTCGAAATAAAACACCGCCGAATTCAAAATACCCGGACAAAAATCTCCAGAAAATAACCAAAATGTGCACACTCGATACGTCAACAACATACGGAAAATCACGCGGTAAAAACTGAACCAGACAGGAAATACGGACGAAAATCACGAACAAAAATCAATTCCGGACAGATAATACCGCCAAACACGACGGTTCTGAAAATTGAGAAAGGCGAATTGTGCCTTACCTTGCGTACAGCAAAATCTTCAACAGTCTCGTCAATCGAAAACGGACCCGCGGCTTCCCGAAATCAACTTTTCCCTTTTCTTTTCTTTTCTCTTTCCTCGGATCTGAAATCGGATTTTTTATTTTTATTTTCTCTCTCCTCAAAATGACTTCATTTCCCTTAAATAAACACGAGATCGGCCCGGCCGATCTCCTCGATCGTCCTAGACGATCAGACCAAAATCACATCGTCCTGGGACGATTTCTCAGGACGATAATTAATTTTCTTGGACGATAAAAACCCTACTCTCTGACTTGTGCCATCCACTGATCGTCCCGGCCAATTCCCTGGACGATCCTCAGGACGATGCTCTCTATCTTTTGCACTGAACTGATCGGCCTGGGACGATGCCCCTATCGGCCCGGCCGATCTTGGGAGGAAAAACACTTGGAGCAATCTGGGCAAATTCTGGAGCAAACCTTCAACTGATCATCCCAGGACGGTCCCAGATCGTCCTGGACGATCCTGGAGCAGAAACAGAACTTCACACCCCCCCCCCCAATTACGTCCTTGGGTTTGAAATCTCAAAATAATTGAATAAATAGATACAAATTGAAGGAAGAGAAAAAAGGTAGATGATTTGCCATTCAAGAAAGAAGTGAAGGAGTTTTTAAATGCTTGAAACTTACTTACCTAATTCAAGAAAAAATAAATATCGGTTAATCAAAAGCTTGCAAAGAACATTACAAATAACCACAAATAACAAATGAAGAAATCGTTGCACTAAACGGAGTTCCAAATGCATATATCCAGATTTCAAATCGATATTCTTACAATTACATATAACTAAAAAAATTATTGAAAACAATAGACAGAAATATTTGGGTTTCATTTTGAAAACCTAGGAGAAACAATGGAGAACGGAGCTGTTGGGTTTTCACCAGAGCTCCTCTACTTAGTTCGCTTCTCTTATATCATTTGCCTTGTTTGCTAAGTGAAGAGCTCTATTTATTTTCTCTACTTGGGGATCTATGTTATTGTGAGATCTTTTATGTTTGTTGAAGGGTGTTGTGGACTAGAATATACGCGGCGATAGAGTTTTAATTGTTCGTCTTAGCGTTATACGGATATCCAGTTCACACACAGAGAACAAAAGATTTTTTACGTGAAAAACCCTTGAAAGGGGAAAAACCACTGGGCCTGGCCCAGTTGAAAAGATTTCACTAGAACTTGAGTTAGTTACAATGGGCTGATTCGTCTCTAAAGACGATCATATTACAAGTAACAATTGTACAATAGAAGTCCGAGTGTCGAGTAATTGTCTGGCAGGACTTCAGGCCTTATATAATGATAAGGCAGAAACTTCGGGCCTTAGATGAAGGTCTGGCAAATGTGAGAATCTTCAAGTGAAAGACTGGCAGAGCGTAGAGCGTCAGGTGATGATCCGGCGGAGCGACGGCGTTAGGTGATGATCCAGTGGAAAACAGGGCGTCAGGTGGTGGTCCGGCGGAGTGACGGCGTTAGGCGGTGGTCCGGTGGAGCACAGGGCGTCAGGTGGTGGTTCGGCTGAGTGACGGCGTTAGGCGATGGTCCGGTGGAGCACAGGGCGTCAGGTGGTGGTTCGGCTGAGTGACGGCGTTAGACGGTGGTCCGGTGGAGCATAGGGCGTCAGGTGGTGGTTCGGCTGAGTGACGGCGTTAAGCGGTGGTCCGGTGGAGCACAGGGCGTCAGGTGGTGGTCCGGCGGAGTGACGGCGTTAAGCGGTGGTCCGGTGGAGCACAGGGCGTCAGGTGGTGGTCCGGCGGAGTGACGGCGTTAGGCGGTGGTCCGGTGGAGCACATGGCGGCAGGTGGTGGTCCGGCGGAGTGACGGCGTTAGGCGGTGGTCCGGCAGTGGTCCGGCGAAACTCCGACGGTGGTCGAGGAGGCTAATAAGTAAGAGCGATCTCCGATCTCTCTCTTTTTTCCTTAAGCTCCGGGGGGTCCTCTTTCAAGAGAAGAGGGGGCTCTATTTATAGATTTTGGGAATGACATAGCCCGTAAATAGGTGGAGGATCAAGGGTTAGTTGGGAGTGGTTGAATGGACGGTTGATTTTGAATCCTACGATCGTGTACCGTTTGTTGGAAATTTGAAGGTCTTAGAGATGTCAGAATTCGGCGATCTTGAGCTCGTTGGATTCGTCTCGTCGAGCCGTTCGATTTGAGTATAAGCTCGTAAAAATCGGAGACCGTTTGGTAACTCAAATTGCGGTTTGAACCTTCCGACAGCACTTTGAGCCCTTTATTTGGGCTCATTTGGGCTCGGATTGGGTTGATCTTGGTGTCGTCGGGTTCGTATTTCCGAGACGCTCAGTTTGACTGTAAGCTTACTGAAATCGGAGTTCGGGTGCTCCCAAAATTAATTTTTGAAGTTTCCAACTAGCTTTTGACTCGAGATTCGTGCCCGATCAAACTAATTTTTTGATGATGTATCAAAGGGATTTGTGAGAGATGAGAGAATTCCTTATGTTGATGTTTGGATGAAGACCTGTTAATTTTGTCTTCCGAGCGAAGAAGCCCTCGATCGAACGGGTTTTCATGGAATGGAAACGGAGTGATATTTTAGAAAGGCAAAGATCTTTTAAGCGGTATATATGTAAATAGGTAAGTTTAAGTATTAGATGAGTAAATATCATAGTTTTAAGTGTTATGTATGAAAAAAAACCCTAAAATTTAAGGAGCAAATAGGAGAGTAATAATATAAAATATTAAAATATGGAGAGAGAGAGAGAGAGAGAGAGAGAGAGAGAGAGAGAGAGAGAGAGAGAGAGAGATGGTGGGGTGGGGAAGAGAAACAGCGGGGGCATTTAGTATTAAAATAGTCGGACATTGAGTATTAAAATAAATTTTTAATTTTCTTCTGTTTCATGTGTTGGTCACATGGCTTCATACGAGTGGTATGCGGAGTACCACATTTTGGAGTATGCAAATACGTTTATTTTATATAAATATATGTCAAACTATTTATAATTTTATATTTTGTCACTTTAAACTAATGAAATGAATAGTCAGGGCGGAGATAATTTTTTTTTTAATGGGAATACAAATTAATAATAGCCATTAATAACTCTTCAAATAATATTTTTCTTTAGTGTAATAATTGAAGATCTTGAGATAAAATTTTAATAAAAAAATATTAAAAAATACATTCAAAATCATAGTTGTTCTAATTTAAAAAGTATGGATATATCACTCTCTATCTTATTATTTATTGAGAGATTAATGTTTTTCTCACAATATCATGTTCATGAATTGAGTTCAAATAAATTACTTTTATTATTAAGATTTTTTTTAATTAAATTGAGTCTTAATTTTTGAACTATATTATAGTAATTAAATTTAAATTAGTTTAAGATTCTAACTTATTCTAAATTAATTATATATTAAATTTATTTGATATAATGGTCATATTTAGTTAAAAAAATATAAATAATACAAAATAATGAAGTTAATATTATTTAATATTTTTTTTTTACTTTCTAAAATTTTTATTAATTAATTAAGTTATTGCAACATAATCTTGTTCTACCGTTTTCTACAACATATCAATGCCTTATCTTTATATTAGAAATTAAAAGAAAAAGCTAAATATCATGAAGATCAAATTATGCAGATGCTCAAAAAAAAAATGTAAATGCTCATAATCTAACACTTGAAACCTAATTTTAAGGATTCTAAACTTTTATGATGAATTTCATGTGTTTCAGACCACTGCAGGGTTAATAAGAGAAATGTTAGTTGATCATACAATAGTCAAGAACAAATGTCTTATAAATAACATTTAGTCATGCATTCAATAGTCCAATATCATGGGCTATCTTCTTCTGAGATGAAGTGTTTTTTGGAAGACTATTTCACTTGCTTTTGATAACTCTAAAACGGGAGAGATTACTACCTACGGAGTCTAGACATAATTTGTCGTCCGGACTCCAATCAGGTGCGACCACTAGGCTTTTTTTTTCTCTTTCTTATACACACTGTGTACAAAAGAGATAGTGAAAAATCATATGGCTCCAACTGACTGGAGTCTGAACAAAATTCGGACTCCACACGTAATAATTTTTCCTAGAACAGACAATCTACAATGTTTGTATGACTTAAGTCGATTCATATTCACTAGCTCCGTAGATTCATTTAATATCATCATTTTCATTTGATGAACCTAATCTAGCCATCTAAGAGAATATGGATGTGAAGTTTGAATTCATATTTCTTTAATAATACAAAAAAAAAATTATTCTCTTCTTTTGAACACCTTGAATAGTTGAAAATAATGATTGCTTGCTTTATTTTTATTTTTTTTGAAAAAAAAATAAATCTCATCTCACAAGTCACAACCACGCACCCATGTATGTAAATTTCTCCTATACACTACCTCAGCTCTTTGTTCCAAGCAAAGATTATCTTTAGGGATCATTTAGTTTCCTTTAAATAGAAAATATGTTAAAAAATAATTATTTTATATTCATTCATTTTAAATATAAAATTAAATTAATCATTTTTTCACAATATTTTAACAAATTTTATATATTTTTTAAAACCATTATTGATATGTGATTATATCCAATTAAATTATAAATTTAAAAGAAAATATATTAAATAAAATTCTAAGTTTAATAACTTAAACTTTATCATGAACTTCATAATCAACTCTTGCTTCTTCTACAAGCTTGCTCTTAGTAGTAAAAACATTCATTTAGAGGCATTAAATTATTATTTATAATGTTATTGATTTGGGATATAGATTTCATTCATTAACATTTTTTTATGAAAATTTCTTATTAAATGTAATATATTCCTTGTATTATGATTTATAAGATAATATAAAATATATACAAGATAATTCTTTTTTATAATGATGATTGTTTCTTTTCAAAATTTATTAAAATTTTCAAAATTATATTGTTAAGTACTATACATTGAGAGCATTTTCTTGTAGAGAAAACTATAGAGAACTTATAGTAACGCTGCGCCCTGGAGTAATCGCGGCGGTAGATAAATATAAAGTTAACGTGTTAACATTACACAAAGATCCAACACGCAATCAGATAAGAGAGAGGGTGTAGCGTTCATAATAGACACTAGAGTTTTTTACGTGGAAACACCTGAAAAGGGGAAAAAACCACGAGGTCCGGCCCAGCTTGAATGAATCCACTAGTATTTTGTAGTCAATTACAAATAAGGCCCTTCCTTAGGAGAAGGCATTGGCTTGATGTCACAAATGTACATCAAATAGAGCGCATTACATGGTGGGAGTTACAATAATCAACATAGATATGTTTGTTTGGTTTGAAGCGGCATAGTTGGCATGAGCCAGGGGTCCGAAAGACAGTAGTTGACAGAAGACCGGGATCATAAAGATCGTTGTTTGGCAATGTAGGTCTGAAGGACTGTAGTATGCAGGAGATCGAGATCAGAACGACTGTTGTCTGACGATTAATTCGGAAGGACCGTAGTAGGCGACGGTGGTCGGAAGAACAATAGTCTGCAAGAGACAGGGGTCAGAAAGACCATTGTATTGTCGTGGATTGGGGTCATAATGACCGTTGTAGTAGGTCGGTACTCTGGTAGAACTCTAAGCATTAGGTGGTGGCCCGACAGAAGTTCATGCCTCAGGTGATGGTTTTGCAGAAGTTCGGGCCTCAGATGGTGGTCCGGCAGAAGTCCTCCGAGCGTCAAGTGATGGTCCGACAGAAGTTCGGGCCTCAGGTGATGGTCCGACAGAAGTCGTGGCCTTAGATGGTGGTTCGGCAGAAGTCCATGCCTCAGGTGATGGCCCAGCAGAAGTTCGGGCCTCAGGTGGTGGTCTGGCAGAAGTCTGAGCCTCAGGTGATGGTCTGGCAGAAGTATGTGCCTCAGGTGGTGGTCTGGCGGAGCAACGACATCAGGTGGTGGTCCGACGGAGCTCATGCCTTCAAGTGGTGGTATAGCATTACTCCGGTGCCAGATGGTGGTTCGGTGGAGCTCAAGCCCTCAAGTGGTGGTCTGACAGAGGTAAAGGGCCTCAAGTGGTGGTCCGGCAGAGCTCATGCCCTCAAGTGGTGGTCTAGCAGAACTCCGAAGTCAAGCGGTGGTTCGGTGGAGCTCAGGCCCCCAAGTGGTGGTCTGGAGGAGGCGAGGGCCTCAAGTGGTGGTCTGATAGAGCAATGATATCAGGCAGTTCTGGTAGAGCTCATGCCATCAAGTAGTGGTTCGATGAAACTACGACATCGGGCTGTGGTTCGGCGGAACTCAGGGCCTCAAAGTGGTGGTCTGACGAAGCTCCGGCACTAAGTGGTGGTTCGGCGGAACTCAGGCCCTTAAGTGGTGGTTCGACAAAGGTGAGGGCGTCAAGTGGTGGTTCGGAGTAGCAACGACGTCAGGCGAAGGTCTAGCGGAGTAACGACGTCAGGCGGTGGTCAGGCGGAGCTCATTCCCTCAAGTGGTGGTCCGACAGAACTCCGGCGTCAGGCGGTAGTTCAACGAAGCTTAGGGCCTCAAGTGGTGGTCTAGTGGAACTCTGACGTCAGTCGGTGGTTCAGCTGAGCTCAGGCCCTCAAGTGGTGGTCCGGCGGAGGTGAGGGCTTTCAAGTGGTGGTCTGGCAGAACTTAGGCGGTGGTCGAGGAGGAATGAGGAGGCCCTAAGTCCTCGAAATATATTTTAAGTAATTATTAAATATTTAACTTTTTAACTATTTAATTATTTTTTACATAATAATAAAAATGATAGTTAAAATAATTATTATTTAAACTATCATTTTAACATTTAATATTTAATTTTAATATTTTAATATTTCCTCTTCCTCGTCACATCTATCTTTTTTTTTGAGAAAGTCGTCACATTCATTTGTCTGCTCTATACGACGATGTCATGCATGGTGTCTTGCAAATATATGTTCATAATACTCATTTATAAGACATATTGCCGCAAGTATAATTTTTTCTTTTTTGTATTTGCGATATCGGCTGATTCACTTGTATTGCCATTGAATTTCATTCCTGTATATAAGTATCTATAAGTATTAATAGCTTTTTTCTATAAACACGTTTTATGGTCTTTAAAGTAGATCAGATCATTGTAAAGCAACAAGAATTTTATTGCCTTGCAAATATAATATTATAATCATAATCAATATATAAAAGGAAAAAACCAACAAAAATTTTTAAATGCAAATCTCAATATTTTTGCAATATAACCTTTACAACAAACTTAGTAAAAATTTAAAGATAAAAAACCATAGGTAATAAAATAATTGTAGCAAACTTCAAAATTCAATTGGTCGAAAGCTTCTATATTACATAAACAACTATGTATTGATTCTTTTAAATATAAGAGGAAGTAGAAAGTATTAACATAACCATAAAGACAATATAATCTGAAGAAAATAAAATCCCAAACTGCAACAAACACATTCCAAAAAGATGATTCAAATTTTTTACTAATTCGATGCACACAAAAAAAAGTCTCAAACAAATCGTAAGAGTCACGATAGGATATCTCCTTTATTGGAAGGGAAGTTTTTATAATATAGGCGCTAAAGAGACTGTGAGGTAGAACAAACTAGCTAACAAAATTGTGAGCAGGAGGGCAACATAGAGGTGATCAACTCTTGATTTACCATGCAAGAACTCAATTGATTTAAATCTTTATTATCTTAACTACAAAAATAGCTTATAATTAAATTCTCATGCATGTTTGTAGCGGAATCACTGTGCTTAGGGTAGGGGTGTCAATTTCGGGTCACGGGTCGGGCCGGGTCGGACCCGGAACTGGCCCGGGTTCAAACGGGTCCACCCTAACCCGACCCAGTTAGGTAAATGGGTCGGAAATGCGAACTCGAACCCGACCTGGCGGGTTGCTGGGTTGACCCGACCCAACCCAGAAAAGCTGGTCGCGCGGGGGCGGGTCACAGTCGGGTCGCGCGGGGTCGCGTCGCGGGTAGCAGCGGGGTCGCACAGTGTGGTCGCGCGGGGAGGGCGGGTGTGGTCGCGCCGCAGCGCGGTGCGGGTGTGGTTGCGCGGCGGCCAGGTCGCGGGCAATAGTGGGGTCGCGCGGGGCATGGTCGCACGGCAGCAGGTGCAGGGTCGAGCGGCAGCAGGGCGGGGTCGCGCGGCAGCGGGGCGTGGTCGAGCAACAGCGGGGCGGGCAGGTCCGCGGGTTAGGTTAAAATGGGTTTTCGGGTTGATCCGTCAACCCGTCGGGTCAACCCGAACCCGGCCCGTTTTTCAGACGGGTAGAAATCGGGAACCCGAACCCTACTCGTTTTGGAAACGGGTTGGGTCTAACCCGAAAATTCCAGGTCAGATTCGGATCGGATTTTCATGTCGTGTCAAATATTGACACCCCTAGCCGAGGGGGCCCCTAAAAATTTGTAAAAATCCTATTATACTGAGGGGTATTTAACAAATTGACTTTTAATAGGTTAAAACTTGACCTAAGCCCCTCCAGAAACGTATTTCGTGCTGTTCCGCCCCTATTCTTCGGAAATCTCCGTCCGTGCCCGCTGCTCTCCCTCTCCATCTAATCGTCGCTCGTTTGTCTCGAAGCTCCGGTTGATCACTCGGCTCGACTCCGTTGTCTTCGACTTCGAAGGGGAAAAAGTCGTAAGCTTTTTCAAACCCTAGCTTTTAATCTCTGTTATTACATAGAATTGCCGCATAATACTTCAAATCGTTCACTTTGGTACCGTGGTACGTTTCTCCTTTGTTTGGTCTTGCAAACTTCATTTTTTATGCTTATATCTGAATTTCCCCATAATTCTAATATGCTTGGATATGAATTTCGAGCTCTTTCAGTAATTTTTTTTCTATAAAATTCATTTTTTATGTATTCACGGCTATGAAGACCTAATTGCTTCCTAGTGAACGATTTGAAATTCTTTGCTTGATGGGATCTGCAGTTCACTAAATCGTTCACTTTGAATGACTTCAATAAGTTCACTTATTCAAATTTCACTTAATTGACCTAATTCTTTCCTAGTGAACAACTTCAATAAGTTAACTTAATTGTTCACTTTGTGTTCAGTTATTTAATCTGAAATCCTTTTTCCTTTTGAGATTTAAAAAAAATTAACAAAATTGAAAAAATTTTAATCATAGAACTTCAAAGTTGAGGTTCCTGGTGTTATGAAATTATATGCTTTTGGTCTTACATTAAGTGAACTTATTTGCTTGATGGGATTGATATGTTCATTTAAATGTTTATTTTGTATCCGTTAGTTTTGAATATTTTCTATCAATTAGTGTGTAACGATCATTTTGATGTTAATTTTTTTTATAGACGGGTGCCCTTCCTTGGTTAAATAAATGGAGCGTTATTTAAAGAGGAAAGAGCATATAAAAATTGATATTAATAATCTCCCAACTGATCCTGCACTCCGACTTCCAATTTGGAGTATGATGTAAATGATAGATATAAGATTCAGAGAGCATATTTATTGATGGGACTTTCAATTCGGAGTTATGATGTAAATGATAGAGATAAAGTTGAGCATTACGAACGAGTTATCACAATCTTTGCAAAGAAAATGTAAAATTCTTATTAGAGCTAGGGCTATTTAGGAATTTGTCATGATCGATCATTTCTCACGTATTTCCGCCCGCTTTAGTTGAAGACTCTGCCTATGATGTATGCGTCCCACTCTCCGTTCGAATATGCCGTCTTGGCGCTTGATTTCCCTCGTGCACTCGTCAATCGGTGCTCGTTGTTTGTCTCGAATCTCTGCTTGCGCACACGGAGGATGAGAGGACTACATTTTTATTTTGCTTATGCGCTCTCACGCTTTGGTACGTTGTCCTCATCCGCCTTCTCCTTTTTTTTAATTTTAGTGTTCTTTTCATGATGATAGAAAGAATCATTAAATTGAGGTGATATGCATACTATTTGTTCCTTTTCTTCCATTGGACTTTGAGCTATAGCTGCTTTAGGGTGTTTGTAGAAGTCTTTTCTTGTAAAGCTCCCTGGGCATGACTTTTTTTTTTTCTTAATGATAAATATTATTGTCTTGATTCGATATTTGTTATGTATGAAGATAGTGACTTAGTGTAAGAATAGACAAAGATCCGCCCGTGGGCTTGAGAAAGAAGAAACAGATTGTCTTGTATATAAACCACAAAGTAGGCGGATGGCAGGCTGGGACAAAAAATAGGGAAAAATCAACAATTTAAAAAATATGTATAAAAAATTAGGCATCAATAGTTTGGGAAAAAAAATCAAAACACAACCATTTCTACCATCTACTTCATCTTCAAAGCAGAACAACGAGATTTGGTCCACGACAGCGGACCACTGGGTTAGATTTAAGATTTGTATAGAGAAATGGATTATGGGCCATGGGTTGGAGGCCAAAGACGAATGAAATAGGTAAAAAAATTTCTCAAATGAACCTCCTTCAAGTTATGGATTCAGGTGGCAGGTAGCTCGTGCGACAGTTGTCCCGCCATTTCTCCATATGCAAATTTTTTAGGGCAAGAATGTATCCTACGGTGCTGGCGGATAGTAGAAATCACATTTTAAGTTTTTTTTTTTATGTCTTTTTTTTGGGGAGAGGGGGGGGGGGGTGGGGGCTGCAACTTATCTCTGGGTCTAGTATTTATTAAAATTATAAAAAATCAAAAAATCAATGTAAATAAAAAAGTCAAGAAATAAACCCTATGTTTAATGCAGTAAAATATTCATTAAATGTGAAAAATCAAGAGCTGCTTTCTATAGTAGAAGAGTTCTTCCCAGAATTAGAATTGAAAGCTGATGATTGCAGTGAAATGAGTTGGATTGAATCAATATTACATTTTGCAGACATCCACTGAAGTAGATTCAACTGTTTTGTTTGAGAGAAGGTCATGGTCAGCCATTGGTATTTCATTCAAAGCCAAGTCTGATTTCTTGACTGAGCCTATCAAAGAAAAAGCTTGGGAGAATATATTTAGCTGGCTTCTTGAGGAAGAAGAGAGACCAATGCTAAAAATTAGTCCATTTGGATGAAGAATTGATGAGATTTTTGAAACAGATACTCCATTTCCTCATGGAAAAGGAACTTTGTAAGATTTGTTGTGTTTACTGACATGGAAGGAGGAAGGGAAGGAAGAAACAAAGAGATGCATGAAATGGATGAAGAGATATTATGAGTTCATGAGTCCTTATGTTTCAGGAGAACCTAGAGGTGCTTATCTCAATGGTGGGGATCTTCAACTTGGAATTAACGGTGAAGGAAATACAAGTTATATGAAGGCTAGTGAGTGGGATTTGAGATATTTTAAGGGTAACTTTATGAGATTAGCACAAGTAAAGACTAAGGTTGATCCAGTTAATTTATTCAGAGATGGGCAAAGCATCCCTCTCCTTTTTTAAATACAAGTTGTTATATCTGAAATTAATCAAAAACATGTGAACCAGGTCATGCAAAGTTGATGAAAAAAAAATGTTTTTTATGTTATGTGTCAAGCAATTTTGTTGAATGAAATATCACTTATGCTTGTTGGTTACTACATAACCTTTTGACAAAGTATTTAAGACTTCGTTTTAGACAACTTTCATATTACTTTTTAAAGCAGTAAAAAAAAAAAAAAAAACCGTGCTAAAAATTTGCTTTAGAAAACAGTAAGAAAACTATTCAAATAAAATCTAAAATCAAAACAGTTTTAGGGTTTGAATTTTGAATTTGGATTTTGAAGTTTGGAATTTAGAGTTTATCACCATAAACTTAAAACTGGTCGTGGGGGGAATAAATACAAGCTCGATCACGATCCCATGATTCCTTCATCCTGGGCTGTCATGATCCATGGTCTACTTAGTCAGAGAAGGTAGTCGACCCAACCTGATAGAAGGTACCTTATCGGCAGCCATGGGTTACTTCGTCCAAGAATACCTTGTAGATCTGGGTTAGTGTTTGTCTAAGTGGATAAATTTGAACCCACCTTAGCTAACAAAGGGCTTTATGCCATTCAGATATACCCTATGATTCATTGCTCAAGGATTTGACGCCGTTGGGGAATATACGGGCTTTGGACGTGATCATAATATAATGGTACCATTTCGCGACAAAGCCATTCTCGCCGGCCATCAAACCCTTCGTCGCCGGCCAACACACCATAGCCGACTTGCCTCCGGCTGACCAAATCCCAACCCGACGCCTCGGCCTCCTTCTCCGACTTCGGTCTCTGCCCTAGCGCGATTTAGGGCAGAGACCGAAGTCGGAGAAGGAGGCTAAGGTGTCGGGTCGGGATTTGGTTGGCCGGAGGCAAGTCGGGCTCAGGTGTGTTGGCCGGCGGCGAAGGGTTTGATGGCGGCGAGATTAGAAGGTTTGGAGGCGTGTGAGGCTCGGCGTCGGGATCGGCGGGCTCAGCGAGGTCGGAAAAGGGGCTTCAAGGAAGGAGGCTGGTTGGCGACTGGAGGTCGGGCTTGGCGTCGTGCGAAGGAGGAGAGCAAACGAGGTCGACGGGCTTGGTGATTCGTCCAAGGTGAGTCTTCTGAAACTCCTTGCTTGCGATTTCTTGTTCTGAGAGCGTGTATGCCTTTCTCTTGATTCTGTCGTGTGTCGTCTGAATGAGAGGGGATGTCGTTTTTGTGTTGTGAGAGGCGGTTGCATGAGATCGTGGGGGAAGTGGGGTAGTGGGTCGGTGGTTTGGTCCAAATGGAGGTTTTAGGTCAACATTATATTGCCCCTTGTTGATTAATAAGCATATTCCGTGAATGCATCAAATTTGGTGGTGTTGCCAAACCATACAAAGCGATCGTCTATGTCTGGCAATTTTTATTCCAAGCATGAGTTGGAACTGTACAATACTTATTGTTATCATATTGAGAACTTGATTAAGAATATTGATCTTGTCAAATATCTTAGTTTTAAGAAAAAGCTAAGAGTTTGCTAGATTATCTTGCTTCATTGTTGCAGTTTTGTTCTACAAAAATATTATTCGTGCTTGGTTCTAGAATTGAGAAGCTAGAGGAGATCCCACACCTTTTTGGATTCCTTGATCTCTTGAATTTGCATATGGTACTATTGCTGACTTTGAACATAAACATAGCTTTGGTTTGCCACATCCTCTTTGCTTCTCCATTGTTGGGACCATGCCAGCCTGGTAGGCTCCATGTTATCAACCAATTCCAATATATCTTGGCTGATCAAGCATGACTCCATGTAAGCCTACCATGTAGTTTGACTATTGTTATTTAATTTGGAATACTCACGTGCAATGTAATAGAAGTATCCAATGCTAGGATTGCAATTCACAGTTACAAATAAAATTTACAAGCTAAAAACAAGTAAATTACTAGATCGAACTATGTCGAAGACAAAGTTAGATCACAGCAATCACTTATCAAGTTTTGATACCATTTTGAAAACTTGACCAAAAAATGTTCACCAAAAAAAAAAACTTCTAAGAGTTTAAACAATCTACATAAAAATCTAGCCATGGTATTAAAAAAAAGCATAGCAAAGATTTTCAACTTCTGGCAAAACATTGAACAATGTGTAGGCATAAAACTTCCACCACGGAAAGCATATTAGAAAAAATAAATCATAGAATTCAAGTTGAATAAAAAAAATTTCAATGTTTTGTGAGGGAGGAAAAGCTTTGGAGCATAACACAAGAAATTCTAATCAATTTTTTCATCAAAATATATAATTCTTTTACAACCTCTTTTATAATGGAGATCTAGCTTGTAATAAGAAAGTCATAATTAAAATAAATTTACTTAAAACAAAATAAACTTAACTAAAGTAAGATACATTCAAATCATATCAAAGAAAGGAAGATATTTAGAATATTTATTTTTTTGTAGATTTAAAAAATAATATTTTGGAAGATATGGAGGCTTTAATCTCAATATTGGGATTTATGGTTTAATCAAATTAATTGAACCTTGAGCTTTGGCATTATTTTTTTAATATTTCTAGAATCCATCAACCCTGTTGCTTTGATTTATATCTTTTTTTTTTAGCATTTTGATGACCAGCCATATGAAGATGTGAATCTTTCTCTTAATTTTATTGCCACTTTCATTTATGTTCAATGATCTCCTTTTATTTTTCACAGGTATCATTCCAATATTTAAGTCTTTAAATTCTGTGTTTATTTCTAGTTATGCAAAATATCAACCATTCTATGTGATTCAAGTTGTCTTTAGATGGTTGCTTTTAATGCAAAGCTCCAAACCCCTTATTGTTTGAGCACCTAAAGGTTCTATTCTAATCTCTTTTGTTTCTAGAACTCCCAGATAAATTATTTCTCACAATTGAGATAATTTTCTATTAAAGAGTAGGTCTTTGGCGGCACTGCATGACATTTAGGTTTTGTGTTAAAGAATGATGAATCAAACACAAAATTAGGGCACCGAAAAAAAAAATGGAATTCTAAAATGTCCTATTAAAATTTGTTCCGGGGGCGCTTGCCCCTTGGACCCCCGACATATCTGTGAAGCATGCTACCTTCATATTGTATTACATTAATTTTTTGTTCTGTGTTAATGTGTTACTAGGTTTTGACAATATTTTCTAAGCTATAGGTCATAATAATTAAATTATAAAACTTAACTAAAAAACTTAACTTAATTTTTTTTGTTATGTGTTAGTTTGAGTTAAATTGGATGAAAGGATTTAGATTTTGGAGTGGGATGAATATCTTTCTTGATCAACACATGCAAATATTTTAAAAGTAGCAGATGTGAATGAAAAGAAGTTTACTTGGGGAGAGTTTATGTTGTTTGTGTGCATGCGTACAAACTAGAATGAATTGCATGCACTTTGTATGATGCGAGATGGTGGAGTTGATTATGCGGTTGAAAAATAGTTTGTTGTGTACGTAGTTGACCTTATTTATTTTATTTTTTTTGTTTGTGTTGAGGTATGAATCTTCTGCATTTGTTTGTTTGAAGTAATTATTCATCTGCATGGATGGCATCTTTTTTCCTCTTGTGTGGCAAACACCAAGCAAGAATGGGGATGATTAAAATTGCACGTATGTGAGCTTGTTTTTTAAATGGTTTTAAAAAACATTAGGTTGTTATTCTTGATTGGGGATAATGTGCAAGAAAAAAGTGTGTTGGAGTTTAATTGAGTTTGCATGGTCAAATCTGTTTTTCATTGTCGAAAATTATGGGAATTTGTAGAATGTTATGCATGTGGTTAAGTGCCATGACTGCATGATGCATTTGGATAATTTTAGAGGGCCAAGTGTTAAGGTGCATGAGAGTATATAAGATTTGTTCCACATAGGAATGGCCTCTATAATAGGTTTAAGTTTTCTGATTGAAAAATGAGTGTGGCCATTGGTGTTTTACACATTCAAGCTCAAATTTGGTCCCCTTCAATGGACACTCACCAACAAGTAGTGTTGAATTTGATGGTTGGAATGGAACAAGTGATTCATGCACTGTGTTTTTGGCTTGAAAATGGATTTGATTATTGGTTCACCATGCATTCACATTCTACTTTGGTCCTCTTTGATATAAACTTCTTCCCAACAAGTATCAGCAAAATCCTAGAATTGAGTATTTCATGCAATTGTGGCTCCCATGGGTGTTTGATTACATCTATCATTGTTTTGTGAGGTTGAAGGTGAGTTACTCATGTGGTGACTCTTAGTGCATGATATTTGATGGTATCAAAAAGTTTTTGTTTAAGTACAGTGTAGCCAATGTGGAGAACTCTCACATGATGGCGTGATACTTGGTGATATAAAAAAACTTTTGTTTTGGGGGAGTGGTGACTAATGTGAAGAGCTCTCATGTGATGGGATGGCATGGTACTTGGTGATGTCAAAACAACTTCCATTTGAAGGTAGTGGTGGCTAATGTAGAGAGCTTTTGCACGAGGGAGGTAGAAATTTTTAAGGAATGCGAGTGTTTCATGTTTAGGTTAATGACAAATAGATTAAAAATATATTTGTGTATATCAAGTGGTTGACTCTATCCTATTATTTTAAACTTCAGTTTTAATATCAGATTCGACCATTATTGTCCAAGCTCAACTTAGGTCCCTGTTTCATCCAACCTCCCTTGCACCAACATCCCTTTCACAGGATTAAATATAAGTACAGCAAAGTTTATTTGGTTTTCATCATTTTCAAATATTCATGTGTGATTGTTGTCAGTAAAATTGTAATCTCACCAATGCTAATTATTATTATCACTTAAAGAATGTGGCGCAAAATCAATGATATGTTTTAGATAGTACTATAAGTTCATATTTAAATTCAAAATTTAACCTATTCTCACATGTTTTTTTGTTAGGTCCTTCGTGGTTTGCATTTCATTTTTGACTCTCTCATCTTTGGGCTTTAAAGAGCAGGTAATGAATTTATCTCTGCTGCTTTGTTTTTCTATATTTTAGTTGTTGCAATAAGTCTATATGAAATCGAAGATTTTTTCCCTTCAAAATACAACTTTTAAATGCAATCCTTTGTTCATCTTGAATTTGATATTAGAGCTTGCTTAAGACATGCATTGTTTAGGTTATGATTTGTGTTTGGTTTTAGTTATGATGTTATGTTTAACTTCAATTTTAGGTTTTGCTTCAGATTCTTATTAAGTTTATCATTCAAGTGCATGTATAGAATATGATGCAAATTCTTGGATAGACTTTGATGTAGATGTTAATGCAAGTTCAAATTTAAATTCAAATTTTATGTTATATACAAAGTTATTCTTTATTTTATAATCATACTATAATTCTTAAAGTATATCAATATATTAAAAGCATCATCAATTGACTTATACTTCATCTTATAAGGGATTCATAATATTATCATCTTGTTTAAAGTTCTTACATTGATCGAATTTTATAATAAGTGATTGACAAGTATTATATTCTCAGTTTATTTTACATAATATCCTAATCAAAATTTGGATTGTATCCATATTTAGGGAAATTGATTGTTCTGATTTCAACAATTTTGTTCTTAAAAATCCATCATATGTAATCTTGAATATTATAAAGGCTCTCATTCAAATGCATGTAAAGAATATGGTGCAAATTGTAGGGATATGTTTTGATGTACATGGTGTTGCAAGTTCAATTCTAAATTTAAACTTTTACCTATTTTCACCTCTTTTCTATTAGGTCTTTTGTGCTTTTGCATTTTTGTTTATGACTCTACGCTATTTCGGCCTCAAAGATTAGGTAATGAATTTACCTGTACTTGATTGTTTTTATATATTTTGGTAGTTGCAATGAGTTTACATGAAATCAAAGATTTTTTATTTTTGTCCTTCATATTAGAGATTGCTTAATACATGAATTGTTTAATTTCTGATTTATGTTTGGTTTTAGTTATGATGTTATGATTAACTTTTGTTTTAGACTTTGTTTAAATATATCACGTGAAAATCTCTGAAAATGGGTAAATATTTATGCGATGGACTTTTGACAATGACACAATTGAAAAGGAAAACGGGCAAGTGCTGTCACTGGCAAATTCGAGATGGGCCCGCCTTTTGGGAATTTATTTTTTTTGGGACTGGGCCACCTGGGCAAATTATGGGCCCGCCTTATTTAATGTTAGACTTTAAAAATAGAAAATAATAATTGGAATAAATTGATTTTACCTTTACAAATGTCAGAGAATTCGTTTCTTATGCAGAGAAAAAAAAATTCAGCCTGCGTCTTGGCTTTAGTGGCCGTGCTCTCAGGTTAGTGAGTCTCGTTCTCTCTCTCTCTCTCTCTTCCCGTAGCTGTTAATACTACAGGACAGTTCATATCTGAAATCGTTCTACAGGACAGTTCTCTTCCTGTTTCGCATGGTTTTAAATTTTTCTAAAGAATGCTTGGGCTGTTAGATATCTTTAGGCCAATATCTGAAATCATATAATGTTGGATAATTATATTTTAGGAAACACCCGTGTTCCTGAATATTTTTGGAAACACCAGCTCTATATATACGCAGGTAATGTATTACTAACTACAATTCTGAGAGTTTCATAGACTATGGCTTCCACTTCTTCTTCCCTGACAACCCACTCCAATAGCGTCAACTGCAAAAGAGTTTTTGACTGGCAGCAAGAGGAGGGAGAAGCTCCTTCAGGCAGACTGGCAAGTGAACCCCACCTCTTCCTCAGACTCCACAGCGTGATCGACATTAATAACAGAGAGATAACACAAACAACGTTCATGTCGCATTCAAGTTGAAGGGCTCAAGTGGCTTATCGATGTCATTCTCAAGGTCTATGTGACAGAGCGAGAGGAAGAGGTGGCGAGCATTCTTCGCGAGATGAAGATGGCTTTGGTGCATGGAAATCTTTATATGGGAGAAGGGAAGAGTGGTAGTTCTTCAACTTTTGTGGGGGATGAGGAAGTGTGTGCTGTTTGCTTGGAAGAGATGGTGGAGGGAAGGAAGTGGTTCGCACGCCGTGTAAGCATCAATTTCATGTTGGATGCATCAGGCGATGGTTTGAGAAGTGTGTGTTGTTTGGGAAGGAAGTTGTTCGCACGCCGTGTAAGCATCAATATGCCTCTTCGACTATGAAGATGAGTAAGGGGAGGATAAGGCATATTAAGGCTTTTACCGGATTGTGGGCATTTATGTAATGCCATGTGCATGGATTCATGGTTGCAGTGGTCGTGAATAAGCCTTGTCGACTATGATGACGAGGAAGGAGAGGATAAGCCATTGAGACTTTTACCAAATTGTGAACATTTATTTAATGCCGTATGTGTAGATACATGGCTGTGGCAATATTTAACTTGTCCGATGTGTCGATCGTCGGTGATGAATGGTGTAATCCTTTTGAAGCCTTTCATTTAATTATTTCTAATATAATTGCCTTTCATTAATTATTAACTGTTTTATTGCAGCATTATTAAATGCCCTCAACAACAAAGTTAAGATTCTGTTGGATTTAAAGCCGTTGTCTTTGCTGTTTGGCATAATCCAATTTAAATCCCGCTTATATAATTCAAATCCTATTGGCAAGTAGTACTTTGTTGCCCTACCCGACCTCAACAATGAGCTACGCCACCGCCATCATCGTGGTTGTCCTCAATATTTTTTAATTAAACTGATTAAATACACGCAATCCTTTTTAAGCCTTTCATTTAATTATTTCTAATATAATTGCCTTTCATTCAATAATTAACTATTTTATTACAGCATTTCCATACCAGCAAGAGTTTTCATTCAATAATTTTCATTAATCACGCAATTATTAATTGTTTGCCATAGTGAAACATAGATTTAGTTGATCTGATATAGATATGAGAGTAGAGAGTAAAGAGTAGATAATATTTCTCACATTTGAAGTTAAATATACCATTGGATTTCAAATATGTTAGGAATATTAATATTTACTATTTATTTAAAAATTTGAAAAAAAATTTCCCACATATTAGTCTATTAACTTAATTAGGACCAAGAGCTATAGTCATTATTTAAGATGTCTTGGGGCTACCATTAGACATAGGATACGAAATGAGCTTATATGTTAAAAGGTTAAATTAACTCCATTGGAAGATAAAATTAGAAAGAGTCACATTAGATGGTTTGGTCACATAAATTGGCAGTCTTTTGATGACCCGATTATTAAATTAGAGGTAGACATAAAAAGTCTTGCTTAGAAAATATTAGAAATAATCTTTTTTTTATTAGATTTAAATAAGAATTTAAATTTTAACAAGACGCAATGGAGAAAAAGGATTCATATAGCCAACCCCACGTAGTGGGGCAAAGTCTTGATGTTATTGTTGTTGTCTTGGTGTTAAAAAAAATATGAATTTTAATAAGCATAAATTCTTACAAAAAATATGAGACTATAATTCAAAATTAACGGGCTAGAAACTCCAGGACGTGAAACCATTGATAGGAGAGTTTAAAACTAGTGGGGAATCTCCTCAAAAAAGTATTCCGAGCTAACGAAAATTTTGCAACTCTAGTACATAAATTTCTTTCACTATAAAGACATTTATTTCTTGCAGTATTAGAAATTCTAAAAGGTTATATTTTATTTGATTGATTTTGTGCTAACACAAATATGCTTATATAAAGATAAGGGAATAAAATAATAATGGAAATATAATATTCTTAATAATGAGAATATATTACATGAATAAATATGATAGATTTTTTACTATAAATAATTAAATACTATATGGCAATAAATAATTTTAATTACTCTTTATTTTGTCAAGTATTAAAAACTAAAAATTATTGTCAATGCTAATGCTTATGATAGATATAGTGTCATTTTCCTGTCCTAATGGATAGAATAAGCCTATAAATACTAGAACAATAGTCTCTACCTACTTAGCTAGTAGGTTTCTCTAAAAAAACTAAAATAGACCAATATGATCAATAATTTCACAATAGATCACCAATAATTTTGGTTAGATATTTGGGACCTACCATAATGAAATCTCTACAATTATCAATAAGAGTAAGAAGTTGTAAGGAAATTCATTGTTAATGATAGAATTTAGTTAAATAAAAAAATGATATTTTCAGTAACTTTTAGCAAATATAAACATGAAATATTACATCATAAATATGATGGACAATCACAAATATTTTTACCTATAAAATTTATTTTTTTAGCAATATTAGTTGAGATTTAAATCAATATTCTCAAATCTCAACAATTAAAAGAGATAACATTCATCTTTCTAATTAAAAATTGTAAAATATATAATTCATGTCTTCAAGAAACTTAAATTAAGACAAAATTAGTATAATATATTTGGCCAAAATTTTATTAAGATATTTTTATAACTATAAGATTTATTTTGAATGAGTATAATATAGGATTAATCAATTAAATATTGAGATTTTTACATATATAACACTTGAAACTATTGAAAATACATATTTAACACCCAAACTATTATATTTAATAATATCCCACCTAAAACATATCTTTCGCTCAATTCTACCACTACATTTAAGCCCGTTAGAAATCCCGTGCGGTGTCTTCTTCCATTCGTTCGCGTGCGACTGTCTTCCCGGCCTCATACTATTCAATGAGTTGGGGTTGGCCAGTAGAACAATGGTAACAGTGGACATGGAGATGTCTCCGACAATTTGGAGCCAATGACGACACTGAGATTGGTGTTTCGTTAACACCTACGGAATTCTCGGCCTGCCATCGCTTTCCTTGTCGCTTCAAAATGGTACGACCATCCGCCACTTACCGAGTCCGAGAGTCCAATTTCAAATCAATTTCATAACTTCCTTGGCTCAATTCTAACCCCCTTTGGACTCAGTGGGTCAGACCGAACCCATTAGGCCCAGACCCATGCCCTAGGTCAACCTGGTTGATCAGGTCAACCCATGTTGACCCATGATCAATTCAAGTTCTAAATCAATCCCAATGCTTCTTGAACTCAACCCCTTACCCCTTAGGTTTAATTGACTAGGTTAACCAGGTCAACCATTGACTTGGTCAACCCAAGTCTACCTTAGGTCTAATTAGCCCATTTAAGTCGAATTGAAACCCATTGAATGCCCTAAATGCTTTCCTATTGCTCCATTCATTCAAACCATGGCTAATTCAGCATTATTTTTCTCCTAATTCACTCTTGATTGAATCATGAGCATCCAAAGAATGCCCTAGCCTATAAATAGGCTAATTAGGGTTGGTGTATGGATCTTTTGCTCATAACTCTCTCCCTAAGTGCGCCCAAGCTGAGATATTTGGGTTGAGAGCTCTTAGGCTAATTAGGGTTGGTGTATGGATCTTTTGCTCATAACTCTCTCCCTAAGTGCGCCCAAGCTGAGATATTTGGGTTGAGAGCTCTTAGGCTAATTAGGGTTGGTGTATGGATCTTTTGCTCATAACTCTCTCCCTAAGTGCGCCCAAGCTGAGATATTTGGGTTGAGAGCTCTCCCCAACTCCTTCCACCCTTCCCGACCTAGATCCACCACTGAACCCCCGTAGGTGGCAAGTTTTCTGGTGACCCAAGGCTTTAAGCATTCCAAAGCTTCCTTGGCTTGATCCATATATAGTGTTTCAAGAATCGATTTCAACTATGGAAACATTCATGGACAGTCTACAAACTCAACCATATCAAGATCCCGATGATTCAACAGTGAGATTTCCTAAAAACCCTTAATCGAGGTTATTACACTTAGGGTTAATTAGCTTCGTGTAAAGTGTTTTTAGACCATGAAAGTTATCCCCCACGAATGCTCTTCATGCATGGATTATGTGCTTAAAATTTCATCGGATTTGATCAATCTGATCGATCAAACAAAGCAAATAACGTGTTAGGGCTTTGATTTCGCCCTAGGCCCGGGTGTATGAGATCTCCGTCGTTGATTGTTTGATCAATGATGGAGATCCAGTTGTTTCGCGATCTCTTCCGAACCGCAGAAACAAGTCTACGGTTCCGCTTTCGGTCTGGCAAGATCACCACCATCTGTTCCAAACCACGGATGATCTGACAGTTCAACGCCCACGCTTATGTGTTTAAGTGGTGGGAACTGGTTTCTGCACTGCGGCAATCATTGCCAATGATTGCACTGCGACGTCATCATTGGCAATGATTGCCCGCCGAAGCATGCCACATCGCCTCTGCCGGCGTTTTGTTTTTTTTTTTATTAATTTGAAATAACTTTTAAGTGTTTTTTAATTCAATGAGCTTTGAAAAATTATATAAAAAAATTACTAATTCAAAATTTACATAAAATATATTAAAATTTTCAGAATTTAATTTCCCTTAATTTAAAATTAAAATTATTTTAAAATATTATGAATATTTTAAGTTATATTCAAAATTTTTTATATATTTTAATTAATATTTAATATAATATTATGTTAAATAATTTTTTAAAATCATATTTTTCATTCTATTCTATTTTAAATAATTTAATATTTTGATATTAGACTTTATTATTATTATTATTATTATTATTATTATTATTTAAAATATATATTTATTTTAAAACGAGAGAATTAGTTTCAATTATTTAATTTTAAAATTATGTTTAAAAATTATTTTAAGTAATTTGTAATTATTTAAATTATTAAATACTTATGTACTTAATTAATAATTAACTAAATTAAAATTTAATTATTTCCTAAAATTTTATAAAAGTTTTTTTACTAAGTTATTTTAAAATTGAGAGCCCTTAATATTTAATTTAAGACAATTTAATAATTATTTTGAAATTTTAATTATTTTAAATTAGTTTAAAATATTCTTTCGGAGGTCCACAGGTGCAGATCTGTCAAGGAGAATATGTGTAATCTCTAAGATAAAATCTATTTTAAAACCTTTTTAAAATTGCATCATTCAAATTTTAAGTATTTATCAAGTTAATTTACATGCATTACATTAGAAATACATTTAAATGAGTCTAAAACTTAATTACATTTTATTTCAAGTTTCATATCAACTAACATAAGTTAAGGGGCTAAATTATGATCGACTTTAGATGTCGGTCCTAGGGGTGCAATCGAGTCAAGCCTCTCGCGAGCCGGCTCGAGCTCGACTCGTCAATAGGCTCGACGAGCCGAGCTTATTGAGCTCGTGAGTCGAGCTCGATCGCTTATCGAGCTCGAGCTCGAACCGCCGATTGATCGACTTGATAGCTCATCGAGCAGCTCGATTACGGAGCTAGCAGGGGAAAATCAAAACCGTGAGCGAGAAATCCAAATGGATGGAGCTCGTGAGCGGGAAATCAGAAATTCTAAAAGACAACGGCGACGTAGTTTCGTTCAAAACGTTGAAGGCAGTTGACGCCGGCGGGACGCTTACGACGAATGACGCGGACCTTCCCGACACCACCAGTGGCCACCATCTTCGGCTTTGCACCAATCAGTATGATGAACATCACTGGCACGCTTTGCGTCTACGCAGTCATCTGCAAGCAAGAGGGGCAGCTGCTGCGGTGGCCCGGGAATCGCATCACTTGGGAAGGCTTCAGCGATGCTTCCGATGCTGATCTGATAGCGGAGCAGCAGATCTGGGCGGCGGTTGATCCATATGCGAAGAATGAAGCTTTTAACTGCAGCAACGGGGACGTATTCAAGTGGAAGCATTTGTGGACGACGCTGGCAAAGCAGTTTGAATTAGAGGCCGTTGGGTATAGTGGAGAAGATGATAGTTTTAAATTGGAGGTGACGATGGACGACGACGACAAACCTGAACGCGACGACGTGACGCTGGTTGGGCGCTTACGACGTGACGACGGATAACGATGACAAACCCGAATGCGACAACGTGATGACATAACGACGACGAACCCAAAAGCGAACGCGTGATGACGTCGTCATTGGGCGTGACCTTGACATCGAACGCGACGACAAACCACAAGTACGCGACGACGACAGACGTCTCGGATAGCTCGTCGAGCCGCTCGACAGCGAAACGAGTCGAGCTAGAGCTCGGTATCTGAGAGTCGAGCTCGACTAGAACAACCCCTGGCTCGAGCTCGACTCAACTCGTTTGCACCCCTAGTCGGTCCTGTTTTTCTTAACTTAACTAAATGTCTGTATCACTCTTTCATAAGTGATCAGACACATGATTTTGAAGCGCCTATGTGATTTAATTGGATCACTAATCCAGGCGTGGGTAAGTTCAGATCTTAAATTGCATTAGCTAGGTTCGGGTCATTGATTTTTTGTACCAAATTTAGATTTAGGTTTTGAGGCATGCTCAAGCTAAAAGACCTCAACCTCTGGGAATATAATATTAACTTTCTAATAAAATTGACTATTCAAACTTAAATCTTTTTCAATTCAAATATAAGTCCAACACTTAGCATAGATTGTGACACTTCTGAATTGTTTCAGAATCCTCGGTGTCTTCTACCCTCCCTCATTTGATTCCAGAAATAAGTGCTCAACTTTGATGTAATCTCATTTGAAAACTTCAATCCTCACCACCTTTGATATCAAACTTTGCATTCTTAAATAAAATTTGTACAGTTATTTTAGTCAAGAGTATTCGTGGGAAATTTTAGTTTTCTACGATGTAATTAACTACGAGGGCTTGCACTCGTATGAGATTTAAAAACCCATATCAAAATTTTTTTTTCAAAAAAAATCAATCTTTTCAAAACTTCAATTAATTGTATTTGAAAAAATCAAACTCAATGATAAAATGATCATTATATTCATTTTTAAATGATTGATTGTAGACGATATTTTCTTTCATTGAGAAGATATATCATTTTATTATCATGAGTTCGATTATAAAATTATTTATCTCTTTTCCAGATTATTGTAGTTGAATACTCGATTATACATCATTTCGACCCTCTGGAGTTATATGTTGTATTTTCCTGAGTTGACTATGATAATTAGGATAAATTTAAAAGTTTTGAAATTTAAAACCATTAGGGAATGATATGTACATCTCAAGAGGCGATATATTATTCATAATGACATGTTCGATCAATTTCAAAATTAAAATCAAGAAATTAAATTCTCCCAAAGATAACTAACTTTTTCAAAACTCCAACTATACTTTTTTTTAATCAAACACTTGTTCAAACCAAATCCTATAACATTGATTAATTTATTATTTTATAGCTTTTTTATTTATGATAAGATAAGCGAAAGTGCGACTGAATGGAGATTAGGGCAGATGAGAGATGAGTCAGAAAATACCTATGGTCCGAGCAACTGAAAGGTGACCGGGAATTTGTCGGTGATGACTGATTTGGCTACGGCGATGGATTCGACGTCAGCACCGACGGTCGTGGATGGGACATAGATTTAACTGCGTGCGTGCGAAGGGTTATGCCATCAATGAAGGGGACTGCATGCGAAGGGTTGACAGTGACCAAGGATTCAGTGTCGACGACGGTTCAACGACGTTGGAGGAATAGACGTCGAGCGAATCACAGACGATGGGTCGAATGGCTCAGTTAGGGCAATAAGAGGGTAAACATCGACTAATAAAAAGGGCTCTTTTGGTTGGTCAATTTGAAAGAAAATGTTTGTTTTAAAACAACTGAGAAAATGAAGTTTTAGAAGCATTTGAGAAAATGAAGTTTTAGAAATAGCATTATATATAATGGAGTTATTACATAATATATATACATTAAATTATTTTTTATGTGCTCATTCAAATTTTAAAATTGATAATAAGTATTTGATACAACTAACAATTTCAACTTTTTAATTATAAATGATGAAATTATCCATATATTAAATTTAAGGGAGATTTACATACATACCACTTAAATATACTTTTTTTTACTACTTACATAAATGAAAATATAGATAGAATTTTTAGAAACTATTTTTCTATTATCATAGATTTTGGGCTTGAACCTGCATTGCTTACTAAACAAAACAACATGAATCCAACTATTTTTAAGTTGAGTCATTTTTTACACCCCTATTATTTTGTTCAGTCATCAAATTTACATTGATGAAATACTTTTTTTACAAGCTAGTGTTGTGATTATTATAAAATATTTTTTACAAGTTAAAATATTTTTTTTTTTGCTCATCACGATCCAATAAATTTGATTAAAAAAATCATGTAAACATAAAAAACTTTTGAAAAAAATTAAAAGAAAATTATAACAAAACATACTATACATTACTGCTAGAGAAATAAAACATTTAAGAAACTACCTCTACAACAAATCCTAAATCTAACAAAAAATTACTTCGTGAAAATAATCAATTTGATCGATTTTTCACCCTGACAAATAACCCGTTTACAAGCAGTGATTTCAGACAATGCATATATCAGGATAAGCAAGGTATTTAGGCGTATATCATTGACCAAACAAACCCCTTTAAAAACCGATTTTTATCCTCTGTGTGCCCTAACCGAGCCATTCGATCCTTCATCTGCGATTCGCTCGACGTCTATTCCTCCAACGCCGTTGAAACTCCTGTTGCCGCCGAATCTCTGGTCACCGTCGAATCTACTAAAAAAAAGCCCTTTGCATTCAGTCCCCTTCATTGACATCGTAACCCTTTGCGCGCAACCAATTGAATATACGTCCCATCCACATCCACTGGTGCTGACATCGAATCCATCGATGTAGCCAAATCAGTCATCACCTACAAATTCCCGGTTGCCATTCAGCTGCTTAGTACATGGGTATTTTCCGACTCAACTCTCATCTGCCCTAATCGCCATTCAGTCGCTCTTTTGCTCATCTCATCATAACAAAAAAAAGCTTTTAAACAACAAATTAATCAATTTTATAGGATTTGGTCTGAACAAGATGTAGAATATTGTGCTTGGTTAAATATGATAGTACATAAATATAAATTGCCTCGGTATATTCTACTCTCGATCAAATCCTTATAGCTGATTTCCATGTATTGTTGAAATTTGTTCATGCCGTTTTGATCATTCTGAAATTCCTGCAATATCCCTAACTATGGGGCTTATTATGTGTTCATTCCAAACTAAACAGAAAAAAAAAAGTACAAGGGTTTCTTATTAATGAGCTTTTTGGCTGGTAGATAATTTTTTTTTTCATGAAACAAAGCCCTTCAAAGCATGTGAAAAAACATAAAATGCATATATTCCAGCAAATCTCTTAAAAATTTAGTTGGCATATAGTCAAGGCATGGTAACAATGAAGAGAAGAAATGGCGAAGCATGATAAAAACAAAGCATGGTAACAATGAAGAGAAGAAATGACGAATGGAGAGAAAAATGACGAAATCCACTTACAGGGCTTGAAGACAAGTTCGGTTGGCTGGCCTATGCACAAAAAATGCTCGGATTGGACTTCAACTACTCACAAAAATGATGAAGGAATGAATGAATGAATGGGGAAGAAGAGATCGGCTTGGCCTCGACAGGAGCAGAAATGACGAAGGAACAGTTTGAGGAAGGCATCATGCTCCGTTTGGATTTGCCTGCGAGTTCGCATTATCGTTCCCTATAAGACTTCTGTGAAAATGAAGAGAATAGGTCGTCCGATTCTAAATATAAGGGATTTAGGAAATTTATATAAATTTAATTATTTTATAATAGGACGTGTGTGTCCGATTTTTTATTTTTTATTTTTAATTGCGACACTCCATTGCCGTGTCGGACATGTGTTCAGGCCATGTCGGATGTGTGTTCATGTCCGACACTGCATTCCCTCTTTAAGCGGAGTGCCAAAGAATCATAGGGTCGTGTCAAATATGAATACCCCTATATTAACTGCTTTTCTTTCCTTAATTGTTTTCTTGGTATGAAATTGTTTTTGAGTTTTTGTGCTCGACATGATTTAAGAAGTTTGAATTTCATGCAAACTTTACTGATGTATAGAAGGTTTGAAATAAGTATGAGGAGGTTGCTAAGCGATGACCTTCACTATTTTGTGTGATCTGCATTGAAGGAGATGCCTCCCTTGTGGCCTTGTAGAAAGCAAGGCTCCAGGCTATGAAGGAGGCAAAGAATCCTAAAATCAACATAGTGGGTAAGATGACAAAAATAGCCGAACTAATAAAGTCTCTTGTGGAGGAAGTTTATAGATTTGAAGTCTTTAGGCAAGTGTGCAGATAGGGCCTTAATGAATTACAAGCTAAGCTGAGGTGGTACATTAACTAGTTACCCTATCAAGCTAATGAAGAGATTCAATTAATACATTACTCGAGAAGTCTTGATGCGGAAGTTTCTGAAACTTCAAGAATTAGCTCACTTGCATTTGGGCCTGACTTAAATCTGTGCTCCAATATAGGATGAAGATCATCCTTGTGATGTCGTTTTGAGCTCAAGATCATAGCAAGAAATTTTTATTAATGAGAGCACAAATTAATTTTAAAAATATTTATTATCTTTTTTAAATGATATCTTCGAAATTCTATTTAATAGTTTATTATAAAATAATATTTTAATCTTTAAAGAATATCAATATTTATTTCACTAAATTATTAATTTATTAAATTTTATATTATATTAGTTGTATTCTATCATGCATCAGTACTTTGCTTAAAGAGAGAATAAGTGTCTAGTGTCCAATAACAAAAATGACTTGTCCGATTATAAAATAATTAAATTTATATAAATTTCCTATATCCCTTATATTTAAAGGCGTACCACCTACCTGCTTCATTATTTTCTCGGAAGTCTTCGAGGACACGGAAGTCTTCTAGGGCACGGTCGTGCGAACTCGCAGCTGACGCCAAACGTAGCACGCTGTCTTCATCAACCCGTTCCTTCATCATTCCGCACCAGCCGAGGCCAAGCCGAGCTCTTCTTCTCCATTCCTTTGTTCCTTCGTCGTTTCTGCGAGCAGTCGAGTCCAATCCGAGCATTTTCTGCGCGTAGGCGAGCCAACCGAACTTGTCTTCAAGCCCTGTAAGTGGATTTCGCCATTTTTTTCTCTATTCGCTATTTCTTCTCTTCATTCTTACCATGCTTCCTTGTTATCATGCTTCGCCATTTCTTCTTTTCATTGTTATCATGCCTTGACTATATGCCAACCAATTTTTAAGAGATTTGCTGGAATATATGCATTTTATGTTTTTTCACTTGCTTTGAAGGGCTTGTTTCATGAAAAAAAAAAACTATCTACCAATCAAACAGCTCATTAAACAGAAACCTTTATACTTCTTTTTTAAAAAAATTCTGTTTAGTTTGGAATGAACGCATAATAAACCCCATAGTTAGGGCTATTGCAGGAATTTCAGAATGATCAAAACGTGAACAAGAGGATCTCTTAAACAGGCTAATGATCAAACTCTCATTTCATTCAATAGGTCTATAGATGTTGAATTAAATCGCATTCATTTGATTCTATATAACTTTGAAAAAGCATAAAATTGTGTACCACATGGATTGTGAGTAGAAAATGTGTATGTGTGTGTACACGCATAGCGGATTACCACATTTTGTGCTAAACATTTTATGCTATAAGCTAAATAAGTTATCATGATATTGATTTATTATTATTTGTTATTTCTAATATGATGTTACTTTAATTTCTATATACTATATTAAATAAAATTTTATGTCATTTACACACCGCACCCGTGTTCTATATTTTAAAAAAAAAGCCGTGTCTTGTGTCCGTGTCATGTCCGTGTCGTGCATCATAGGTTTTATTACATAAAAATCTATGATTATCTTATTTTAGGTGTTAGTTATATTAAAAAAGTACTACATACACATAATCTTATCCCATACATAAGCATCAAATTCTTATAGTTCTAATTCACCACTGAAATTAAACGACTTAACAAAACAACTGCTTTGTTTCATGAAACAATTTTGTGTTATGACTCAACATTTCACCAAAGACCGTGTTATGACTAAATGTTGTGTATGGAAGAAATAAAGTCAACCATAACTTTTCTTAGCTTTTAGCTTAATCGTGTTGCAATCTGGAACTCTTAATTTATGTTTTGATGATAACAAATATTTTGGACTTTGTTTAGTTTCTCCTACTTGTTATTATTGCATATGTTTTTTCTATGTACTAATATTTCAAGTACAACATACACCAATCAATGCTGAAGGATCAAGGCTTAAGGTTGGGTAGTATGAGATTCATTTATACAATTTTCTATTTTTTTATTTTTCTTGAGTCAATTTTTTATAAAAAGTATTTATTAGCTTAACAATCGTGCACACACACATAGGAGAACTGAACCACAAGGTTTTTATTTTTTCTGAAGATTGTATGGACGATTTTTATCATACTGTACATTATATTCGTTCAAAAATTAATTAAAACATTTAAATTAAGAAAGTAAAAATTAAAATTAAGATGAGTTAATCAAATCGTTTGATTTGTAAGGTACAATACAATCAATTTATAATAAGAAATTCCCGCCACCATTCAATATTAGGCGGTATTTTGAATGATGAATATTTTGAAAGAGAAGTCAATATATCAAAACATGATTTATAATTACAAGAACATGGCTTATAAGCATCGAAGTTTTCCCTAACACAGATAGAATTTCAAAAGATTTTAACCCCTTACCTCTCCCAATATATATAATTTTATCACACGTGCCCATTTTTCATCACATTATATTAATTAAAGTGAGCATGTGTCAGAAGCACAAAATTTTCTAAAGTGGAAAACATAAATTTCTACACAACAAAAATATACATTTTTAATAAATTCACAAATTACCAGAGATTGTGTAGAATATTATTTTAAGACTTTAATTGAACTCTAATATAATTTTTTAGTATCCATATACTTTTTTATTTAATAAAAATCTCATAAATTTCAAAATCCTTGTTGTAAAAATTTCAGAAATATTTAAAATGCTCATAATCTTAATCTCTATAATATATCAAAAATTATGCGGTGAAAATTTAACCAATGCAAGGTTATACCAATTTTTCAGTAACGAAAATAAAATTTTAATAAAAAAAAATAACAAATATTAAGTATTTTTTAAAATTGAGGTTATACGTCATCTCTACAATCAAATATGATAAAGAGAATACGTATCATTTCAACAAAATGATAATGACATTCTCCAAAGGTAATTGAAAATAGATATGAGTTTTAGAAAAATTATCTACATTCCCAAAGATCTTTTTGCTATCCTACGAGAGTAAGATATGATTTATTTTATTCTGGAGTTGTCGATTCCCCATAAGAGCAAGCCCCTATAATTAATTACACCCCAAGAGATTAAAGAGAAATTAATCTCCTTACAAGACTCTCGATTAAAGTAGTGGTGAATATTTTTAGGATTTTAAAGTATAAGGCAAGGATTAGAAACTTTGGATTTTTCAGAAGGGATAGGTTCAAAATCAAGCAATTGTTTTTGGAGTTAAAGGAGATTGAGTATGAAGCACTAGGATTTTGAGATCGCTCAGAAGTGCTCCAATCTATCATATAATTGAGTTTTAATGTTTTAGAACAAAATTTATTTTGTTCAAGTTGATCTTTTATTAGAAAATTGAGACTTATATTCCTGATCACCAGATTAGGATAATGCCCATGAAGTGAGGACTTATGATATAGGAATCAAATTCAAATTTGAGGCAAGTCACTATAGGGTAGTAATTCAAATCTAATCTAATAAAATACAAAGGATTTAGAAGGTTGGGGCCGACATCTAAGAAGCCCTAGTGGCCCCAAAACATGAGTGGTGGATCATGCTTCTATCCTAAATGCAATTGATGTTTTATATCTGGTTGGCTGTTAGGAGGATGTGGACTTTCATCATTTATATCTTCCTACTTATCTTTCTATGTTGTTAAAAGGATTTTATATTTTTGTTTCAAGTAGAAGAGTTTTCCCTATAGACTAAAATGACTACTCTCCAGGCAAGCATGCAAATGTCCTTCACACACCAGTTGTGTTTTTGTATAAAGTCAGGAAGTTTTAATATGTAAATCACGGAGTTTGCAATGTCGGTCAGAGTTCTGGTGTTAGTTGCTTTATTCCATAACTAAATATTTCAGCTTTCAGTTCCAATCAAAAGTTATAACCAAATGTCTTATATTTTATATTGGATTTGAATTTGAAATTAATGGTTTATAAATTTTAATGGAAAGAAAATGATATATAACATAAAACATGAATAGTGAAAGAAAATACAAAAAAGCAGTATATGAAGATATGCAAAAAGACATAAATAACCTAATCCCCTAACCTAGGGTTTAAGGCTACTAAAATTAACGTATAATGTATGTTGGATGTTTAGTTAGATATAAATTTGAAAGATGAAAACTGCCCTACCTGGTGGGTATGATTCCCCCGATCAAGATCCCATGGTCATCCATCGTCTCGGGTTTGCCAATGTCCTTAACCTACTGGTCGAGTACCGACCTAAGTATCATTGTCAATAACCATGGGTTCCCTCATCCAAGGGGACCTCATAGGCTAAGGGGTTGAGGAGACTTAATCCTTGGTTGGCAATTGGGAGGTTCATAGTCTATGGATAGCGAACCTACATATATATTTTCTAGCCTAGGGTGTCGACCTTATGTTATATGTATGCTCATAAAAGATGTTATAATAAACAGAAATTAGTGCCTAAGGCTTTTACCTATACTCCAACATCACCCACCGGGGTCATGGGTGAGGTGGATTTTATGTTTAATCATTCTAGTTTGTAAATGCTTATGTGGTCATCATCACAAATTAAAATGAAATGGTCAACTTAATGTTCAATATTGGGTGGATGTGAGAAGGTTAAGAAGTGTAATATACGTTTGTTACATTATTAAAATCCATCATTGTATAGCTTTTCACCAACAAATTGCAATCGTTGATAAAGTATTGGTTATCAGAACAACAATGCACATATTATATAGCTTTGCAAGCTTTGGTCCAAAATTTGTTTATCCAAATGATATAAACATGGTATATTAAACTTAACAGTTAACATCTTCAAATTTATAATAGACATACGCTTTGAAATCAAAGTAGAAATACTTCATGAAAAAAAAAAGTAGAAATACTTCATGAAAAAAAAAAAAAGTAGAAATACTTCATAATTTATTCAATACACGACCAATATTCAATTTCCTCATAAAACCAATAAGCTTCCTCAATAAGTAAACAAAGTTTATATCAATTGATTGTAACAAATATTATTAGCTCCGCCGGACCACCACCTGATGCCCGGACTTCTGCCTGACGTAGTCTGAAATTTTTTTTCTCTGCATAAGTTATGAATTCTCTGACACTTATATGGTACAATCAATTTATTACAATTATTTTTTTCTATTTTTAAAGTCTAAGATTAAATAATTTGGACCCATACTTTGTAAAATATTTCGGTAGAGGCGCAAGCAAATAGAAAATCAATGTAATAGTAGCTAGCTTGCTACTAAGCTGCAAAACTAAACTTTGTAAAATGTTTCAAGTTGAGAACCTCCTACAGGTTCCTGTATAAGTAAACCCTTCATAAAACAAGGATGACCAAAATAATAAAAACAGCTAAAAAGCATATTATGTGCTGTGAGAATAAAAATAGTATCACGTGTAAGTGGAATGATCCCAATGAACTAAAGCAGAAACTAAGGATAACGTATTCCGCCTGAACATGAAGTACGATTAACAGCTTGTGAATGATTTGAGATAGGAAGATAATTAACAACTTATGAAATAGGAAGAGAATTAACAGCTACGGAGAGAGAGAGAGAGAGAGCCCATGGCTAAGTTTTAGGATTTAGAGGTATTTTAGGGTTTGGCTTAGAGTTGACAAGCGAGGGTCCACTGTCTATCTAAGGTGATTAGGGAGGTCTTAAAGTTAATCAAGGGTTAATTGGACTATGGGTGATCCAGTTAAGACTAAGGGGGCTGCTTTTGGCTTTTATGGATTTGTATTAACTTTAACCTATGATTAAAGGGGTTTGTAATAATGTTTTGAAATTGGACCCGATAAATTGGTTTGACTGTGAACCAATCGTTCAGTTGGTCTAGGTTTCCTTAATAACTGAATTTGCACTGAATTAGATACAAGCTGCTTGAACTGTTGGTCTGATTGGAAATTGGTTGAATCGATCCCATTTATATAAAGAATATACCAAGTCAAACAATAAGTTATTAATCTTTGGTAATCAAAGATCCAGCGACTTAAAATTAAAAAAGAATTTAAAAGAGTTTAATTTGTTACAAACCAACTAATATCTCCAAAGTCTTGATCCTAAGCCTTGCTAGCTAGTAATTTTAAAATTATTAATTTTATCCCGTATGTATGTTTTCTATTTCATAATATGAATATGTTTAATTTTGTGTCAAATATATACACATAAATGCATCTTATTATGTAATTTATATTACATATAAATGACATTTATATTTATTATATTATTCAATTAATCCCTACTTCAACTTCAGTCGAAACATTGAAACGTTAACCTCTCTTTCTTTCAATTTCATGTCTTGTTCGACTTTGATAACTTTTGAAATAAATAAATGATATTTAATTATAGTGAATTTCAAGCAATGTTAATGACAAAATTATAATATAATAATATAAAATTAGTGAAATTAAAATAGCTAAAATATTAGAATTAATTTTGATAATTTTGAAGCATTCACTTATTAATTAGAATATCTAATTTTTTTCCATGATTATTTTCATTTTGTTGATAGCAATATATATTTTCTTTCTTAATTTTGACTTGCCAAAAAATATATATTTTTCATGCATTTCTTAACTAACAAAAATTAAATTAAAATACTCAAAACCACCAAAAGTTACTCTTATAATTAGAATGTTGCATGATGTTCAAGTGGAAGAGGGAGGTAGAGAGAATTAATTGTGCATATATGATGTTACTCTACTAGCATATAAGGAGGGTACTTGTTGCGTCCTAGAGTATTTGCGGTGGTAGAGAAATATAAAGTTTTACGTCTCAGCTTTGTACAAAGATCCAACACGCATACAAAATAAAGAGAAGGGTGTAGCATTTTTTAAAACGGGGAAAAACCACAGGGCCTAGCCCAGTTTGAATGAATCCACTATTATTTGTAGTCGATTACAATTGAGGCCCTTCCGTAGGGGGAAGACCTTGGCTTGATGTACATTATATGAAGTACATGATGGGAATACAAAGAGTCACTGTTGACGTGTTTGTTTGGTCGGAAGGATCGTAGTCGGCGGGCGACAGAGGTCGGAAGAACCGTTTGTCTTATGAAGGACGGAGGTCAGAAGGATGGCGTCAGGAAGAAGTCCAGCAATTGACATAAATCCAGCATCAGATATATGTCTGGAGAAAGTTCAACAACAGGCAGAAGTCCTGCGTCGGGTAGCCCAGACGAGGTTCTATACGAGTTCGAGCGGGAGTCAAAGTGTCTCGTTTGGGAGTGGGTTTTAGAGTCTTCGAGGTCGAGTACTAGGCTGCAGGCTGCCTCTAACGAGTCTACTCCTCTAGCAAAAAGTTCAGTGCGCAGATCTTCCCTAAGGCCAGCCCTAAACATGGATAGGATTTGAGTCGGGGTGGCCGACTCTTCGCCATTGCAACAGATCAGGAAATCGTCAAAGGCTGAGATATAGTCTTTGACGGGCTTGCTCCCCTGGGTCAATGTATTCCATTTATCAAGGAGCTTAGGGTAGTATGAAGGAGGGAGACATTTTCTCTTAAGTTCTTGTTTCATCGTCCTCTAGTCCGTGATAGGGTGTTCGCCTCGAGCCTCGCGCATATTCTCTAAATTGGTCCAATACAAGTTGGCTCGACCCGTGAGTTTCATTTCTGCAAATCTAACATTCCTAGCTTCCGAGATGTTATACCATTTGAAGTAACTATCCATGGACTTAAGCCAATCCATGAAAACTTGGGGATCGAGGGTTCCATCATAAGTTGGGGCATCAATTCTAATGTTTTTCAACAACTGGGCATCATTGTCTCTCCAAGGGTTCTCATCTCCTACAGGGTCTTGATGGGGTCTCGGGTTATGGCGCTACTGGTCTCTAGGGTGGCCATGATCTGCTCGGTTATCCTTGTCATAGGGTGAGTGAGGTCGTGAGGGTGTATAGATCGCGGGGTTCCCAATACGCTCTATGTTATCTAACCGATCACTGGTTAATCTCCTAAAATCTGCTAGGTCCGTCTGAGTGTTATGAATTTGCTGCGTGACAGTTCCCAATTGGCCCAAAATGAGGTCTAGGGTAGCCTAGAGGTGCTGCGGATCCATGGGTGAAGGTTATGGGTTGACCGGGGAAGTGTTGAGGTGGCGGGCAGCACCTAGACACTACGGTAGGACGCTCTGAAGGCTTCAATACGCTGCAGGAAAACTAGGGACAGCAACCTAACACGATGGTGTAAGTTGCCTAAGTGTTGCGGGTTGGATGTAAAGTGTGGACAGCAACTTAACAAGGGTTTATGGGCACCTAAAAGACACTAAACAGTGCAGGAAAAGTTCTGGACAGCAAAGTTTTCTAAGGTGGCAAGTGACTTAGGTGAGTGGGTGGGTGGTAAGTGACAAGGATAACACTTAGGTAGCTAAAATATGCTTGATTACAATGAAAATGGCATGCAAAAAATTAATGGACAGCAAAGTAAAACAGTGAATAAAATTACCTAGACGATGTTTTGCATGTAAACGACTAATGGCAAGGTAAACTCGACTCCTAGGATGCATCTAGCAAAAACAAAGCATGCTTGTCATACTCTGATACCAAGATGATGTGAAATCAGGAATTGGATTTAGAAACTTAATAAAATATTGTTCAAGTAGTGAAATTGCAATCTTAATGTTGTTCACAATTGAAACTTATCAGAGATCTTAGAATTCAACTACGCTTAGGCAAGAGCTTACACCTAAATTAGCAAGATCTATAAAATAACGACGGTGATAAAAAAGTAAAGCAAATGATAAGCCAACTAGAATCCCGCGGTTAACAAAGCGATTGTCTCACCTTGAGGCTACGCTCATTTACCTACTTCTAGGCTTGTTGGAAGAAGAATAACCACACAAGTGATGAAACCACTCCGAGGGCAACGGTGTCGTAGATCCGTAGGGAAGGAGAGGAAAGCGTCGGACAGGGAGGTGGTGTGGAACGACGCCCTTTGATGATCCACGTGTATATGGAAAAATGGTCGTCAATCGAATCCACTAGAGTAGGTAGAATCCGGTCCAAATATTCTTCGATGGTGTCGTCGAAGTCAAAGCCTACGTTGAAGAAGGGAGATCTGAGGATGTTAACTCGTCCTCGGTTGTCGTACTCAAACCCGAAATTCCACTCGGGTTCCTCCATGCATTCTTGAAGATGCGAAGGGGTGGTCGCCGCAAGAAACTCTCCAATGAGAGGGAGAGGTGGGCGGCGGGTTGTGTAGAGGGGATGGGGAGGCTGGCGATAGAGGTGGGGTGAGGGGAGGTTGGTTTAGAAAACAAATAAAATAAAACTAAGATTAATTTCAGTTTTGGGAGTTTTGGAGGGGAAATTTGAATTCCAATGAGAGGACAATTAATTCCTTAATGAGGAATTAATGGGGGGAAAGAGAGAGGGGAGGTCGGCGGTAGAAGAATAGGGATAGGGGAGATTAAACTGAAATTATTTCAGTTTTCAATGCAATAGGAGGGAAAATTAATGGATCCTAATTTGAATTTCAAAATAGGATCAAGGAGTTAATGGGGTAATTGAAGGAAATTCCACATAGGGGGCCGATGGCATAGCTTGGGAGAGAGGGAATTGGGGAGAGAAGAAAGGGGTTTCCAATGTGGTTTGATGACGTGGCAAGGATTTTGAAAACTCCAAGTTAATTTCATTTGAAATTTATTTGATCCTGAAAACCTTCCTAATTTGGATTTCCAATTTAGGAAACAATTCAAAATTTGAATATTCAAATTTCACATTGGAAATTGGTGGAGAGGGGGGGATCGGTCGGGTGGGGGAAGGCTCTCGGCAAGGTGGGCGGCCGGCGGTTGGGAGCTTGGCCGGCGGTGGGGAAAACCTAGGGAGGCCGGCGGCAAGGGCTAGGGTGAGCTTTGTGTAGAATTTCTTGAAGGGGGGAAAGAAAGGGAAATGGAAGAGCGAAAATACTAGGGTAAACAATTACCTAGAGAACTCACTAAGAGATCTCGAAGAAGAACTCACCAAGAGATCTTTGTTGCACTCACAAAGAGAACATAGAAAAGAAATTTCATTCATCCAATAATAATTTCAAATACAATGACAAAGCCTTTTATATAGGCTATCTAGAAATAAAATACATAAAGACGACAACGCCCTTGGGCTACAATAAGCACTAATTTCCTCATAGGGGTACAAAAGGAAAAACATGAAATATAAATGACATGAATAAAATAAAACATCAAAAATAAAGGCTCTGAATCAGGGCCATCGATCGGCGTCTCCGGCGATGGTACACGTGTCGAAATCTGATGTCCCCATCACCTTTAATCATATGTTAAAGTTAATCCAAATCCATAAAAGCCAAAAGCAGCCCTCTTAGTCTTTTAACTGGAACACTCATTGTCCAATTAACCCTTGACTAACATATGTAGTGGACCCTCGCTTGTTAACTATAAGCCAAACCCTAAAATACCTCTAAATCCTAAAACTTAGCCAAGGCGGCCCATGATCCTAGGGTTTGCTCTCAGGACCTTGGACTTTCTCTTGTGCCAACCTCGATGATGAAGAGTCCTAGTCAACCCCTTTGATCCATGGTCAAAGTGGGGTTGACCAAACTCTCCCCTTAACTCAAAAAGACTAAAATTCAAGCGTAAACACCTAACCGAAGTCTATTTGTCTTAAAAATTGGATCCAAATAGTAAACAATATGAAGGGCACTTTGATTTATGGTTGACACATGGTCGCCCCTTTAAACATTATCAACCAAAGTTTGACCAAATTATAAATAAACCCTAAATCAAAACTAATTCACCCAATGTAAATCTAGTAAGCTTTTTTTTTTTTTTAAAGGAAAATTGGGATCATGCTTAACCCATGGTTAAGCCCTCTTGATCGTCATCAACCCTAGTTTGACCAAAAGGATTAAATGACCCAAACACAAACTAATTTTAAAATAAAACAATTATGAGTTAAATGATTTCTAGCTTTTTTGCGTTAACGGCGAGAGAACAAGCTTTTTTTTTTGCAGATGCAGCCAGACACGTTGAAAACTTAAAAAAAAAAAAAAAACTGCATAGAAATATAGAATAGAGTTTAGGGTATCATGTTGCACTCAACATAAATTAATGCATGAGAATTCATAAGCCAATCTAAGGCCTCGTTTGATTAGATTTATTTTCTCCGTTTCCATTTGAACTAGCCGAAATTAGTTAGTATTTACTGTTTGGAATCAAAACTTAACCTTAATTCCTTTTCATTAAACTTTGTTTCTTTGGTGGTTCAGCAATACTTCTCACTTTTAAGCTGATTTTAGTGTTTTGTTAGGTCTGATTTGTTTCAGGCATTTTGTTTTTTGTGCTGGCTCCTGTTTTTGGGGAGTTCTGGTTATAGGTTTTTACGTTTTGGATGTAACTCTTTTTTAAATCAATATACGGGCTTTGCCCAATTATTCCCAAAAAAAAAAAAAAAAATTCTCTTCCAATCTCAAATCGTTCACAAGCTGTTAATCGTACTTCATGTTCATGTTCAGGCGGAATACGTTATCCTTAGTCCCAGCTTTAATTAGTTGGGATCGTTCCACTTACACGTGATACCATTTTTATTCTCACAACACATAATACTCTTTTTAGCTGTTTTTATTGTTTTGGTCATCCTTGTTTTATGAAGGGTTTACTTATACAGGAACCTGTAGGAGGTTCTCAACTTGAAATATTTTACAAAGTTTAGTTCTGCAGCTTCGTTGCAAGCTTGCTACTGTTACATTGATTTTCTATTTGCTTGCGCCTCTACCGAAATATTTTACAAAGTATGGGTCCAACTTATTTAATCTTAAGACTTTAAAAATAGGAAAAAATAATTGTAATAAATTGAATGTACCTTGTAAGTGTCAGAGAATTCATATCTTATGCAGAGAATTCTTATCTTATGCAGATTCAGCCTGAGTCTTCGCTTCGGTGGCCGTGCTCTCAGGTTAGTGAGTCTCTCTCTCTCTCCCCTAGCTGTTAATATTACAGGACAGTTCATATATGCTTTTCATTAATTATTAACTATTTTATTACAGCATTTTCATACCAGCTAGAGTATGTTAGTGTACCGGTTCTTGTAGCAAAATGTGAGATCGCACAATGCATCAATAACTATTTTATTACAGCATTTTCATACCAGCTAGAGTATTCATTCAACTCCAAATAGTGGTGTAAACGAGTCGAGTCGAGTTTAGGCCCTTATCGAGCTCGGCTCTTTATTTGGAAAGCGAGCTCGAACTCTAGCTCATCTCACTATAAACAAGTTCAAGCCAGCTCGCGAGCTATGGGAGGGAATTTTTAAATTTAGGTGGGATTTTAAAATATTAGGAGGGATTTTTAAAACTTAGTCAAAATTTAGAAAAAAAAAATATGAACTGTTTAACATTTAAATAAAACTTAGGTGTTTTTTTATTAATTTTTTAATATTTAAATTTAATAAATAAAATAAAATTATTAAAAAATATATTAATATTTATTTGAGCTGGCTCGCGAGCCGAGCCGGGTCAAGCTCGAACTCGAGCTCATTTACTAAACGAGCTTGACTCGTGAGCTTGATAAGCTCAGCTCGTGAACCCATAAACGAGTCGAGCTCGAGCTGGCTCGGCTCACTTAAAACCCTAGACTTCAATCATGTAATGCTCGATAATTATATTTTAGGAAACACCCTTGTTCCTGAATATTTTTGGAAACACCAGCTCTATATATATGTGGGTAACATATTACTAACTACAATTCTGAGAGCTTCATAGACTATGGCTTCCACTTCTTCTTCCCTGACGACCCACTCCAACCGCGTCAACTGCAAAAGAGTTTTTGACTGGCAGCAAGAGGGAGAAGTTCCTTCAGGCAGACTGGCAAGTGAACCCCACCTCCTCCTCAGACTCCACTGTGTGATCGACGTTAATAACAGAGAGATAACAAAAACAACGTTCATGTCGAATTCAAGTTGAAGGGCTCAAGGGGCTGATTGTGCATGTCATTCTCAAGGTCTATGTGACAGAGCGAGAGGAAGAGGTGGCGAGTATTCTTCGCGAGATGAAGATGGCTTTGGTGCAGAGAAATTTTTATATGGGAGAAGGGAAGAGTGGTAGTTCTTCAACGTTTGTGAGGGATGAGGAAGTGTATGTTGTTTGCTTGGAAGCTATGGTGGTGATAGCTCATGCGAACAGACACCTTTCAGGAACTCGCGAACAGGAATAGAGTAAATCCAAATGATTTCATTGAACAAACCTAAGGTACATACACATATAAACAGATACAGGAAGAGTACACTATGCTTGCGGAACAACATAGTTAAGTAAATATTATTTAGACTTAGTTATGTGGGTTAACACCCCTTGCAAACTGATAAGTCGGATGACAAAGTTAGTTTGAGGGTTTTGTGATGAAATTGAGCCATTGATTGTGCTTTGGTGAAAATGTCTGCGATTTGATCTTTGGTGGAGATGTGGTGGACATGGATCATTTTGCTCTTGATGTCCTCGCAGATGAAGTGACAATCAACTTCAATGTGCTTGGTGCGGGTGTGAAATATCGGATTGTTGCAAGGGCAATGGCGGATGTGTTGGTGCAGAATAGGTTGGTTGGATCGGGTTGAGGGCAATTGAGTTCTTGAAGAAGTTGACGAATCCATATAAGATCAGTTGCGGCAGTTGCTAAAGCTCGGTAGATCTAGCAATGGTGTTTTGTTTCTTGATGCTCCAAGAAATAAGTGATGAACCAAGAAAGGTGCAATATCATATCCTGTTGTTGATTATCTGTCATGTTGGTCACTGGCCTAATCTGAATCTACATAAGAGGTTAATTTAAGTGAGTTGCGAGATAAAGGTAGACCAAGATTTATAGATCCCTTGATATATCGAAGAATGTGCTTGATTGCCTCAAAGTTTTGAGTCAGTTGGCTTATGCATGTATTGACATGCTTTATTTACAGCATATGATATATCATGTCGGGTTAATGTAAGGTATTAGAGGGATCCAACAAGTTGCCAATATAATAAGGGATCGGAGAACAAGTTTGAAGAATTAGAAGTTTTGTGAGACTTAGCTATTATGGTTGTGTTCATCGGTTTAGACTGAAGCATTCTTGCACGTTGTAAGATGGATTGGGCGTACTGATTTTGATGAAGAAGTCCATCCTTTGTTGGGACTGTCATTATGCCTAGGAACTGAGGCAATGTGCCTAGGTGTCTCGTATTGAATTGTTTGTGTAGACTGTTGAGGAGATGTTGTATGGCTTGGACATTGTTATCTGTCACTATAAGATCATCAACATATATATAAAAAAAGAGCTATATATTTGATTTTTGATAAATCATGAGATAGGGATATGAATTGCTGGGGGTGAATCCTTGTGTATGCAATAATCCGGTAAGCGTCGCAAATCATTGTCATGGTGATTGTTTAAGGCCATAGAGGGCTTTGTTTAATTTGCAGACGTGATTGGGATGAAGCTCGTTGATGAAACTGGGTGGTTGGCGCATATATACAGTTTCTTGTAAGGAGCCATGTAAGAAAGCATTTGATATGTCGAGTTGATGAATTGGCCAATTCTTATGTAAGGCAAGACTAGTTAGAATATGGAATGTGGGTATCTTAGCGACGGGGATGAACGTTTCGGTATAATCCAAGCTAATTTCCCGGTTATAGCCGAGAACCACAAGTCTGGCCTTGTTTCTAGCAATTGATCCGTCAGAGTTAAATTTTGTTCTGAATGTCCATTTGCACCCAGAAATATGTTGATTTGGAGAGAAAGGAACTAGTTCCCAAGTTCCTTGAGACTGGAGGGCTTGGAATTCTTGCGACATGGCTGATCGCCAATGTTGGTGCTTGCTTGCTTGAGTGTAGGATGTTGGGTTTTGGGTAGCAAGTTGATGTGTGAGATTTAAAATACGTTTGGGTTTGAGGTTTGCCGGTTTGCGAGCGGAGTATCATGTGATGTTTGGGAATAGTAGAACTAGTGGTTGGCGAGGTAATGATGTTGGTGGATGAATTGAGAGATTGATGGGTCGAGAGTTAAGGTTCGTTACTACTACTGGGAAGATTATTGGATGTGGAATCTTGAGGACCTGAAATTGAAGAATTAGGATTATAGAATGCAGATTTGGATTGTGAGTTGATGATGGATGAGGGAACTAAAAGAAGAGGTGGAAGATTAGGGAGTGAAGTCGAGTCAGTGGTCTGAGCACGGTTTTTATGATAGAGAAAGACTTGTTCATTAAACACAACGTGTCTTAATGTATAAATCTTGCTTGTGAGGGGATCTAAGCATAGATAACCTTTTTGAGAGGTGTCGTAGCCGACAAATACACAAGGCTTGGAAAATGAGTCGAGTTTTGATTTGTCATATGGTCTGAGCCAATGATAGCAAAGACATCCAAAGATTTTAAGATGTGTGTAGGTAGGAATTTTATTGTAAAGTAATTCATGTGGGGTTTTGTTGTGTAATGTTCGGCTTGGTAGAAGATTAATGATATCAATGACAGTGTAGTGAGCGTGAACCCACATATACTGAGGAGCATTTGAGTGAATTAAAAGACTACGAATTGTCTCCAAAATGTGACGATTCTTTCTTTCAGCGATGCCATTTTGAGAGGACGTGTAAGGACAAGTATATTGATGACACATGCCCGAGAGTTTACAGAAATTCTAAAATTGTTTATTAATGTACTCTCCACCTCCATATGTTCGAAGAGTTTTAATATGCTTGCTAAATTGACATTTAATCGTATTATAAAATTCCAGAAATTTAGAAAAACACTTCGAATTTCTGCAAAAGTGGATAAAGCCAACAATATTTAGTATGATCATCTATAAATGAGACATAGTAATGAAATCCTTGTAGTGACACAGTGGGGGATGAACCCCAAACATTAGAATGGACAATTTCAAAAGGAGCAGACGAAGTAGAAATTGACTTGGGAAAAGGCAACCTATGATTTTTTGCAAGATTACAAGTATTACAAGAATATGATATAATATTGGAACATATAGGTGAGTGTAACCAAGCGAGAGAGTGTAGTTTGCGGCTGTCCAGGTGACCAAGACGTCCATGCCACGGATTTGGAACGATTTGAATGGAAAGTAAAGCTAACGCTGATGGTGGAGTAGAGGAAGAGATATGGTAGAGGCCGTTATGACATGCATGGACCCTGAAGGAGAATCTGCTTGGTCTTCGAGTCCTAGATTTGATAACCACGTCAATTAAATAAAACAATGCAAGAGTTGTCACAAGTTAGTTGGTGAACCAATAATAGATTAAAAGATGAATTTGGAACGTGATGGAGATTGTTGAGTTGGAGACTACCTGAGGGTGTTGGGTAAGCCATTCAACTACGAAGGTTGCAACTGTCCGATTGTTAAGAACAGAAGGCCGGGCACAAGTGGCATTGTTTCGCCCACATCCATGATTGCGGGTACCCGTGAGAGCCAAAGAATTGTCGGTAAGATGTAGTAATTGAAGTTCTTTGGAGGTTTCTTTGGCAAGATTTACTTCTTCACTACAAAGAAGTGTATAAAGGTCATCAAGATTTATGGGTTGCATATTTGTGCGAATTGTTGTTTTAAAGGCTTGGTATAATGCGGGTAAGCCATTCAGCGTGTAGAGAATTACGTCTTCTGGATCAATGGTGCTTCCGGTGGCAGAAATCACGTTGATTTTGGATTTGACGGTGAGTATTGTGACATAGATTGTTCGCCTTTAGAGATGATGGAATTCGTTCTTTAATTGGATGATACGGGAGTGGGTGGATGCTTGCAGCCGATGAAATAGAGTAGCCCATATGTCGACGCAGTGGTTCAAGGAGAGAACGTAGGGTAGTATAGAAGGTGTGATAATAGATAATAATGCAGTTGAAAGGTTTTGATCAAGATGATTCCAGGAGTCAAGAGAAGGATCATTATCGTTGGGAGGTTTGTGTGATCCATCAAGAAATCCTTTGAAGCCATTGACGACAAAGATTTTCTCAACTTGTGATCTCTAGAAGGGGTAATTATCGGCTGTTAGAGGATTGGAAACCATATTCTTGATGTTGGTAAGGACGAACTTGAGTTGAGACGGAATATCTATGGGAGGAAAAAGATTGGCGGAGCTGTCTGTAACGGGGGATGTGGTGGAAGAACCGGCCATACTATCTTGAATGAGGACGGGGAAAGAAAAGAAATCGAAAAAGAATAGAGAGCTAGAGAAAAAAGATGAGGAAAGGAGGAAAGGAAAACTTATCTATGCTTTGATACCATGATAGCTCATGCGAACATACACCTTCAGGAACTCGCGAACAAGAACAGAGTAAAGCGAAATGATTTCATTGAACAAACCTAAGGTACATACACGTATAAATAGATACCGGAAGAGAACACTATGCTTGCGGAACAACATAGTTAAGTAAATCCTATTTAGACTTAGTTACATGGGTTAATAGGTGGAAGGAGGGAAGGAAGTGGTTCGCATGCCATGTAAGCATCAATAGGCCTCTTCAACTATGAAGATGAGGAGGAAGGGGAGGATAAGACATATTAAGGCTTTTACCGGATTGTGGGCATTTATTTCATGCTATTTGTGTGGATCCATGGTTGCGATAACTTCCAACTTGTCCGATGTGCGAGTCATTGGTGATGAATGGTGCCACGCCTATGCCTTTAGCTGATGAAATTCAGCTTAAAATTGAAAATGCATCGATGTCCAACTTGTCCGACTTCCTCTTCTTCGTCCAAGACTCAAACAACAATTGTCAAGGCTTGAACGAAAGGCGGATTGGAGCACCCTTGCTCGAGACTTTGATGGCGTCGACCATGGGGCAAGTATACTTCCATGACGGCTTCGAGATCCCTCATTCCAACTAAATCCTTAAGAACCGATGAAGACGAGGAGGTCATTTCTGATGATCAGATCTCTTCTACCATTTGCTGCAATTTCTTAGGCAAATCCCAGTGTCACTAAACGCACTTTAAGCATATCTTGCTGACCAAGCAAACTCCATAGTCACTACCCTAAGTTCTGCTCTAAATGGTATTGATGCTATTCTTCTATTTTTGTTATTGTTATTAATGTATAGATATTGATCGCTACTTCTCCTCACCAAGAAAGGGCATAATACATTTCAGGGAAGAGCCTATTATCAGTCGCTGCACTGAAAATTCAATCATTGGTGTATTTAAAATAAATCCCTTATATTTATTATATGTTGAAGAGGATATGCCGAAACCATTCCCTATTACTCTATGAATGGCGCAATCCTTTTGAAGACTTTCATTTAATTATCTCTAATATAATTGCCTTTCATTAATTATTAACTCTTTTATTACAGCATTTTCATAGGGAGCCTCTCCCAATGAAGTTTTTAATGGAAAACGAAGAAGCCGAGATGACGAGGTTGAGTATCTCCCACGCCATTGCATATCAAGTTCGCAATTGCATTCAAGGTCTATGTGACAGAGCGAGAGGAAGAGGTGGCGAGCATTCTTCGCAATATGAAGATGGCTTTGGTGCAGAGAAATCTTTATATGGGAGAAGGGAAGAGTGGTAGTTCTTCAGCTAAAAGATGAAGAAATATTTTATTGCAGCATTATTAAATGCCCTCAACAACCAAGTTAAGATTCTGTTGGATTTAAAACCGTCGTCTTTGCTGTTTGTCATAATCCAAGTTAAATCCAGCTTATATAATTCAAATCCTATTGGCAAGTAGTACTTTCTTGCCCTACCCGACCTCTACAATGATCTACGACACCGCCATCATCATCGTTGTCCTCTTCCTTATCACTGGCATCACCTTCATCTTCTACTTATTTTGCTCTCATTCCACAACTCTCCCTCCGCTTCAGCCCGAACATAATATTGACACTAGGCTCAACGACGCCACACTCAGAGCCTGACCTAATCTCACCTATGCCAAAGTCAAACGTCATGATCCACGGGCGGCCACCGCAGGCTACTATCTTATATACCTTGTGGACTATGATGATGAGAAGGAAGGGGAGGATAAACCATTGAGACATTTATTTGACTGGGAGCATTTATGTTGATCTTATTCTTTTGTGGTTCCTTAGTTGGGAGGACTTCCAAAATTACTAAAGTTGTTATTATAAATGACAAATTGATTGTAATAATTAAAATAACATGGGGCATTTATGACCAATTGTATTAATATTTTACTTACTTTCATATTGCTTTTTATTTCATTTGATGTTAATAAGGAAAGCACACCAAACTGGAAGTTTCCATTAATAATGACGTTTGTTAATGTTTTCCAATTACAGCCTTTCATCATTTAATTAATCATAACAGCCTTTCCATTAATAATGACGCATATTTAATCCCGATTTCGGCCTATCAACGTCAAATCTCTCTTTTTTTTTTTTTTTTTTGGTGGGACAGGGAGTATCGGCCTTCGGCCACTAATATCCCCGGTCGACCTAGCGGACTACCCACACCAATTCGCCCGGGCCAACACTTAAGGTTTTCGTGGCTGCCCATGGGAATCGAACCCGAGACCTAGGCTTTGCCAAGGAGGTTCTTTCCCACACGAGCTAAGCCACGGTGGGTAACGTCAAATCTCATCTAACGTAATACAGCCAAATATTAATTGAAAGCTATTTAATTTCCATTATAGTCTGTTAACGTAAAATGTTGATTTTATTTAATACTGGACTGAGGTATTCACGCAATCCTTTTTAAGCCTTTCATTTAATTATTTCTAATATAATTGCCATTCATTCAATAATTAACTATTTTATTACAGAATTTCCATACCAGCAAGAGTTTTCATTCAATAGTTTTCATTAATCACGCAATTATTAGTTGTTTGCCATAGTGAAACATAGATTTAGTTGCTCTGACATAGATATGAGAGTAGAGAGTAGATAATATTTCTAACATTTTAAGTTAAGTATACCATCGGATTTCAAATATGTTAGTAATATTAATATGTTAGTAATAGTAGAGGTATTAGATTTGACTTGTGTTAAGAAAAATAGCGGTAGACAAAAAGATTTGGATAGAAAATATTAGAAATGACATTTCTTTATTAGATTTAAACTAGAATTTGATTTTTAACAAGAGATAATGAAAAAAAAAAGGTTCATATAGCCAATCCCACGTAATTGGACAAAGGCTTGATGTTATTGTTGTTATCTTTGGGTTAAAAAAATCTGAATTTTAATAAGCATAAATTCCTACAAAAAATATGAGACTATAATTCAAAATTAGCGCGCTAGAAATTTCAAAACGTGAAACTATCGATAGGAGAGTTTAAAACTAGTGGGGAATCTCCTCAAAAAAAAATATGTCTACTGGTACGAGCTAACGAAAATTTTGCAACTCTAGTACATAAATTTCTCTCACTAGAATGACCCTTATTTCTTACCGTATTAGAAATTCTAAAAGGTTATATTTTTATTTGATAGATATTGTGCTAACACAAATATGCCTATATAAAGGCAAGGGAATAAAATAATAATGGAAATATAATAAAATATATTATTCTTAATAATGAGAATATATTACATGAATAAATATGATATATTTTTTACTATAAATAACTAAATATTATATGCCAATAAATAATTTTAATTACTCTTTATTTTGTCAAGTATTAAAAACTAAAAATTATTGTCAATGCTAATGCTTATGATAGATATAGGTTTCGTTTGGTACGACTTTCTTATTGCTTCGTAAAACAGCTTTCTTTATGAAGCAGGAAGAAAGCCGTCCCAAATGAAATCATAGTGTCCTTGTCCTGATGGATAGAATAAGCCTATAAGTAGTAGAACAATAATCTCTACCTACCTAACTAGTAGGTTTCTCTAAAAGACTAAAATAAACCAATAAGATCAATAATTTCACAATAGATCCCCATAATTTTGGTTAGATATTTGGGACCTACCATAATGAATTCTCTACAATTATCAACAAGAGTAAACATTAGTAAGAAATTTATGGCCAATGATAGAATTTATTTTAAATATGATGGACAATTACAAATATTTTTACCTATAAAGTTTTTTTTTTGTTTTAGCAATATTAGTTGAGATTTAAATCAATATTCTCAAATATGTAAAATATTTAATTCATGTCTTTAAGAAACTCAAATTAAGACAAAATTAGTATCATATATTTGGCCAAAATTTTATCAAGATATTTTTATAACTATAAGATTTATTTTGAATGAGTGTAATATAGGAATAATCAATTAAATATTGGGATTTTTACATACATAATACTTGAAACTATTGAAAATACATATTCAACACCCAAATTAATATATTTACTAATATACTACCTAAAACATACCTTTCGCTCAAATCTATCACTACGTTTAAGCTCGTTAGAAATCCCATGTGGCATCTTCTTTCATTCGTTCGGGTGAGATTGTCTTCTCGACCTCATACGATTCAATGAGATGGGGTTGGCCGGTAGAACAATAGCAAGAGTGGGCATGGAGATGTCTCTGGCAATTTAGAGCCGATGATGGCACTGCGATCAGTGTTCCGTAAACACCTGTGAAATTCTCGGCCTGCCGTTGCTTCCCTCGTCGCTTCAAAATGGCGCGACCATCCACTACCTACTGAGTCCGGGAGTCCAATTTTTTCATAGTTCATACTGAGCAATGAATTTCTACCTTTTCTGTTTCTGTCGCTTTCTGAGCTCTCCGCGATGTCGGCAGTCGTCGTCGGCGTTGACTTTGATGTCGAAAACCCACATCAACGACGTCGCCAGAGCCAGCAGTAGGATCATAGCTCAATTATATCATCTTTCTAAACCCGTAAACTCTCGATCTCTCTATTTCTCCATGGAATCTCCTGCCATGCAGTGTTATGCTAGTTATGAGATCGAAATTCTATTTATTATTATATATCTTCACTCTTTCTAGATGCCCATACATAAGCACCAATATTTAGACAATAAAACACAAAAATTTGTCCTCTAACTTTATATCAAAGAACATCCATGTGTCCCCATCCTAATGGAACCAGATTAAAATCAGCGGAGCGTGGCTTTCCTTAGAGCACCAGAGACTGAATGCAGCAGAAGCGACCGAAAGTGCGGGCTAGACTGACTGCGTAACAGTTGTCGAAGAACAAGAGCTAGGGAGATAAATCTTGTAACCGTGAGAAGGAAAAGTGTAGGAAATTGTAACCACAAAAAGCGCGCTGAATCGAACCAAAAATGGCTCGCAGCTAGTCATCCCTTCCAGGCAAACGACGACGTCACCGCAACAGAGGAGATCGGAGATGCGAGCAGCGTCTATGGCGCGATTGCAGGTGAGGGGGACATTGGGAATTGAGGCTGGGGTTTTTTTTTTTTTTGACGGAATGTTACAGAGTGGCATTACAAATGTTAGGAAGTTATTTTAGATGGTATATTAGTAAATATATAAGTTTAGTTGTTGAATATGTATTTTTAATAGTTTTAAGTATTATTTATATAAAAATCCCTTAAATATTTATTGCGCTCGTGTGCAAAATTTTCATCTTGATCAAATATAAATGAGAATATTTTTTAACCCAATCGAATTTACTTGAAAAAAATATTTTCTCAAGATCAGAAACAACGATGCTGGCAAAAGCTTTACAAAGACAAATAAATATTAAATCATTAATTACATGTACAAAAGATACAAATATAATTTACTTAACCTTATTAAGCAGATGATTAGCAAGTCTAAGCTCAAGATCCAACTCACCAAAATGTTTAGGACTTAGACCTATTACCTCATGCTCAAATTCTTGTAGTTCTAATTCCCCACTCAAATTAAATGACTTAACAAAACAACAGCTTTGTTTCATGAAACAATTTGTGTTACAACTCAACATTTCACCAAAGAATGAACTTCCTAAATGTTGTGTAAGGAAGAAATAAATTCAACTCCACAACTTTTCTTAGCTTTTAGCTTAATCGTGTTGCAATCTGAAAGGCTTAACTTATATTTTGATGATAACAAATATTTTAGACTTTGTCAAGTTTCTCCTACTCGTTATTATTGCATATATTTTTTCTATGCAGTAACATCTCAAATATAACATTCACCGATCTATGCTAAAGGATCAAGGCACAAGGTTGGATAGTATAGGATTGATTTATGCAATAGTTTATATTTTTATTTTTCTTGAGTCAATAAATTATAAAAAGTGTTTATTAGCTTAACAATCGCGCACACACACGGAAGGAGTGAAAAAAAAGTTTTTATTTTTTATGCAAATCATATGAATAATTTTTATCGTATTGTACAATATATTCATTTAAAAATTAATTAAAGCATTTAAATTAAGAAAATAAAATTAAAATTACGATGAATTAATAAAACCGTTTGATTTGTACCGTACAGTACAATCAATTTATAATATCCTGCCACCATTTAATATCTGGCAATATTTTGAAAGAGAAGGCATAAGAACATGATTTATAACTATAAGAACATGGCTTATAAGCATCAAAATATTTCCTGACACAAAATCTTAAAAGATTTTAACACCTCTCTCCCAACAAATATAATTTTATAATTCGTGCTCATTTTTCATCACATTATATTAATTAAAGTGAGCATGTGTTGGAAATACATAAATTTCTAAAATGCATAACTTTTTACACAGCAAAAATATACATTTTAATAAATACACAAATTATCAAAGATTGTGTAGAATATTATTTAAAGATTTTAATTGAACTCTAATATAATTTTTTAGTATCCAGATACTTTTTTGTTCAATAAAAATTTAATAAATTTCAAAACCCTGGTTATAAAAATTTTAAAAATATTTAAAATGCTCATAATCTTTATCTCTATAACATATAAAAAAAAATAACCGGTGAAAATTTTGCCTATATAAAATTATACTTATTTTTCAGTAACTAAAATAAAATTTTTAATAAAAAAAATAACAAATATTAAGTATTTTTAAAAATTGAGATTAGCAATATGTGACATACCATGAGATAATAAATTTCTCAATTGAATCGATAGGTTAAAACGACTTTAAGACCTCCAAAACCAAACTTTTTCTTTCCCTGTCCCCTCTTTTTCTCTTTTTTTTTTCCTTACATGTTCTCTGTTTTGGTAAAAACAAAAACGCAAAGCTTTTATAAAATTATATAAGAGTGGATTAGGATATTATAATAAAATATTAAATAATTATTCTAATTATTTAATTTTTAAAAAAATAAAATTATAAAAAAGAGTAAAAAGCAGTAAGGAAATTCATCACCAATGATAGACTTTAGTTAAATAAAACAAATAGTATTTTAACTTTTAGAACATATAAACGTAAAATATTACATCATAATACCAGAAGCTAATAAATTAAAACAAAACACATATGGAGATTGGAGATTCAATATAAATGATCATGAATATAAGCAACAAAATCAATTCTCTCAATTTAGCCACAGTCAATAAACTGCTTTGAAATTTAATTAGCAAGAGTTGTTTAGTGTCCCTTGTTAGGAAATAAATTGCCAAACAAATTCAATGTGTTCTCCTATTTTGTGATCGAATGCTATATTGAAAATAACATAACATCTCGGAAGACGTACACGATATTCTACAATGGATTCAATAATATAATAAAGTTTTAGAAATATCATTGTTCTAATCAAACATGATCAAGAGAACAAAATATCATCCTGAAAGATAAACATAATTTCATGTGAAAGTATTTGAAAAGAGAAATGAAATTTTGAAGATTTGTCATTCTCGCAATCAAATACAATGACGATAATATTATATCATCTCGAGAGACGAACACAATATTCAACGAAAGATTTGAAAGCAAGAATAATTTTTGAAAAACACAGCATCTCTACAATCAAATACGACAAAAAGAATATCGTATCATTTCAATAAAATGATAACAACATTCTACAAAGGTATTTAAAATAGATATGAATTTTGGAAATATTATCTATGTTCCCAAAAATCTTTCTGCTATCCTACGAGAGTAAGATAGGATTTTTCAGAATAAAACAAATCCTAAGGCATGGGATTAGAAACTTTGGATTTTTCAAAAGGGGATAGGTTCAAAATCAAGTTATTTCTAGAGTCAAAGGAGAAATAGTAGGAAGCACTAGGATTCCGAGACCGCTGAGAAGTGCTCCAATCTATCATATAATTGGGTTTTAATGTTTTAGAACAAGATTTATTTTGTTCAAGTTGATCTTTTATTAGAAAATTGAGACTTATATTCCTAATCACCATATTAAGATAATGCCTAGGAAGTGAGGACTTATGATATATGAATCAAATTCACATTTGAGACAAGTCACTATAGGGTAGCGATTCAAATCTAATCTAATAAAATACAAAAGGCTTAGAAGGTCTGACTCTTATGGACTTAAAATCCCGCTTGGATAGGACTGCCAGCTAAACTCCACCTAACGCTTTAAAATCTTAATGTTCGATCTTATGAAATGCAAGGTAGGGTAGTTGCCTAGTGCCCCTATAGTTGTATTTTATATAAAGTAAGGAAGTTTTAATATGTAAATCACGGGGTTTGCAATGTCGGTCATAGTTTTGCTGGGTTCGAAAGTCATCCAAACAACAACTTTTAGCTTGCTTCTTGATAGTTCTTTTATTGCATAACTAAATATTTCAATTTTCAGTTCTAATCAAAAGTTATAATCAAATGTCTTTTATTTTATTTTGGATTTGAATTTGAAATTAATGGTTTAAAATTTGTAATGAAAAGAAAATGATATATAACATAAAACATGCATAGTGAAAGAAAATATAAGCAAACAGTATATGAAGATATGTAAAAAGACATAAATAACCTAATCCCCTAACCTAGGGTCTAAGGTTACTAAAGTTAACATATAATGTATGTTGGATGTTTAGTTAGATATAAATTTGAAAGATGAAAACTACCTTGCCTGGTGGGTATGTGATAGGAAATACTTGATTCAAGTATTTCCTAATCACTTTAGCCAAAGATCTCACAGCAACCAAAACAGTGGGAAAACATGAGAAAAACGATAGAAACACGAAGTAAGAACTTGTATTTTACTAGAAGATGAAAGGAAAATAGCAAAGATACAAGGATCCTCTATTCGAGAGGAGGATCGCACTCTCCCAATCTCTAGAATACGATCTAGAGCCCAAGTCGACAAGAAGAACAAGAGAAACTAAAAGACAAAAAAACACATAACCCTAAACCTCCCCTTTACTCCCTACTTAATGCATACAATTCAAAATAGACACAAAAGGACCTAATTGCCCTCACTTCCCTCCATTTTGGCTCCAAGAAGCAATTTGAAATTCACGTGGACCCCGCCTCTAGCCTCATGCGGCTTCCGCCTCATGTCCGCCCGCCCTCCTCCTTCGGTAAAACTGAACCGGCCCGTTGGATTGGGCCGGCTGGACCGGTCCAGGAAGGACTGGTCTAACATTACCGCCCTCCCAAAGAACCACCTTGTCCTCAAGGTGGAAGTCAGGAAACTGTTGCTTCATCCACTCGAATGGCTCCCACGTGGCCTCGTAGTCAGGGAGATTCTTCCATTTGATCAGGACTTCTGTGGTTCCATCTGCTTTTTGGCGAACCTCCATGAGCTCCAAAGGTTCCAATATCATTTCCATCTCCTCCGTTAATGTTCCTGGTAACTCATAACTGGTAGCATAATTTCCAATGGCTCTCCTTAGCTGGGATACATGAAAAACTGGATGGATCGTCGCTGTTGGTGGTAACTTCAGACGATATGTCACAGCTCCAATTTTCTCCAGTACTTCATAAGGACCGAAGTACCTTGAAGCAAGCTTCTCATTCCTCCGATTGGCGATCGTTTTCTGTCGATATGGGCGGAGTTTCAAAAATACCTTCTCACCCACCTCAAACTAAATATCCTTCCGATGCCCATCAGCCTGTTCCTTCATGATCTGTTGAGCCTTCAACAGATGTCTTTTTAACTCTTCCAGTGTCTTATCTCTCTCCTCCAAATACTCCTCTACTGAAGACACGGGTGTGCTGCTACTCCCAAAATGCACCAAGTGGGGTGGATCCCTTCCGTACAACACCTTAAATGGAGTCATCTGAGAGGCTGAATGAAAAGAGGTGTTGTACCAGTACTCGGCCCACGATAGCCATTTAGCCCATAGCTTGGGTGTTTCTGATGAGAAGCACCTTAGATAAGTTTCCAAGCTCCTGTTGACTACTTCTGTTTGGCAATCCGTATGTGGGTGGTACGCCGTACTTCTCTTTAGCACTGTCCCCTGCAGTCTGAATAATTCCTTCCAGAAATGGCTGAGAAACACTTTATCTCTGTCTGAGACTATCGCTTCTGGTACTCCGTGTAGTCTGACTATCTCCCTGATGAAGGCTGACGCTACTGTCAACGCGGTATATGGATGGCGTAGAGGAATAAAATGAGCATATTTGCTCAATCTATCCACTACCACCAATATCACTGTGAATCCCTCAGAGCGGGGTAACCCATCAATGAAGTCCATAGATATCTCCTCCCAGACTCGTCCTGGTAAAGCCAAAGGCTGCAGTAACCCTACAGGTGACATAGCTACATACTTATTTCTTTGGCATATCTCACACCTGGATACCATCTCTTCCACATCTCTGTGCATACCTTTCCAGTACAGCTCTGCCGCTAGTCTCCTATAGGTCTTTAGCACTCCTGAATGACCTCCCATTGCAGTTCCGTGGAACTCCTGGAGCAATTGTGGGATGTGTACTGACGTTTTGGGCAGCACAAACCTCCCCTGATACAACAATCTCTCCCCCTCCAATGAGTATCCTGGATGGCTGCCCTTTTCCTTCACTAACTCAGCTCTGATCTTGCTTAATTCCTCATCTTTAGCACTCTCCTCCTTTATGGCTTCCCAATCTAGCATCATTGGGATTGACACAGCTACTGCCTGCAGTTCACCCATGCACCTGGACAATGCGTCTGCTGCCTTATTTTCTACCCCGGGCCTGTACTGAATTTCAAAATCATACCCGAGCAGTTTTGATAGCCACCTCTGATGCTCCTCTGTCACCATGCGCTGCTCCAGCAAATATTTCAGGCTCCTTTGGTCGGTCCGGACGATGAAATGTCTTCCAAGTAAGTAAGGACGCCACTTTTGGATGACCAAAACAATTGCCATCAATTCCCTCTCATAGACAGATTTCAAACGGGCCCTGGCAGTCAACACTTGGCTGAAATAAGCAATGGGCTTATGGCTCTGCATCAGCACTGCTCCTAGCCCGTATCCTGATGCATCTGTCTCCACTATAAAGGTCTGAGTAAAATCCGGTAAAGCTAAGACCGGCACTGTGGTCATAGCTTTCTTCAACTGCTCAAATGCTGTCGTAGCTGCCTCCCCCCATAAGAAATCATCTTTCTTCAGCTGCTCTGTGAGTGGCCAAGCTATAGTGCTGTATTCCGTCACGAATCTTCTGTAATACCCTGTAAGCCCTAGGAATCCCCTCAGCTCCTTTAGATTTTTGGGCAATGGCCACTTAAGCATGGCTTCAATCTTGGACTGATCTGCTGCTACCCCTTCTTTGGATACTACATGACCCAGGTACTCCACACTAGCTTGTGCGAAGCAGCACTTCTTCAAGTTAGCTCTCAGCTGGTGCTCCTGGAGAACCTCTAACACCTTCCTCAAGTGCCCCCAGTGCTCTTCCTCTGTTCTGCTATACACTAAGATGTCATCGAAGAATACCAAAACAAATCACCTCAGATACTGTTTGAAAATTGTATTCATGAGTGCCTGGAAAGTGGCTGGAGCATTGGTGAGGCCAAAGGGCATCACCAGGAACTCATAGTGGCCCTCATGAGTTCTAAAAGCGGTCTTGGGCACATCTTCCTTCTTCATTCGAATCTGATGGTATTCAGATTTCAGATCGATCTTGCTGAAAATCACCGTTCCACTCAATTCATCCAACAATTCGTCAATCACTGGTATGGGAAACTTATCAGGTACCGTTTCCTTGTTGAGTGCACGGTAGTCTAAACAAAACCGCCAACTGCCATCCTTCTTCTTTACCAATAGAACAGGACTAGAGAACGGGCTTGTGACGTCCCAGATATCAATAGTGAAAGGATTCATCTGACAATCCTTTCTATATCTATTTTCTATTTTTTTTTCTCATTATTTTCTTTTTCTCGTTCAGATCAATACAGTCATCCAGAGATAATTGCATTACAGGAAAGAAATACAACATCTACTATAATTCATATATCAACATATACAACATATATACAGTCAAAAGGAGCGTCCAAAAGAATATGTACAATAGCCATACGGCTACAAAACAAAAGCCTGCCATAGGCTACAAAAACAAGACTACACTAGCGACCAAAGAAGCTTCACGCGGGAGGCTTTGCACCTGAAATATTAACCACATATAATGAGCTTAAATAGCCCAGCAGGTCACCAAAGCCTACAACTGAAATCAAAGCACGACACTGAAAACAATATGCAGGTCAATCAAATCAAGTCAAATCGATCAGTCGCACATGATCAATGAGTCAATGCAGATACGGAAATCAATACGAAACAGAAGTCGATAAAATCAGTGAACAGTAGGGAATCCATAAAGCTCAAGAAATCAATGCGTGTATCAAATCTCTACAATCTCTATCATAGCAATCGATAACATCAATTACATCAATACGGTCGTCTAGCCATCTTATCTATCGTATCAGTCTATAACATCAGTCAAATCAATAGAATGGAATCGTATCAGAACACACACTTGCAAATCAATCTATCGTTCAATCTCACTTACTTCTTGTCAGTACGGCAGCGTATGTATCAATATCCATAAAGAGGACAATCCATTGACGACCACGAACGATGCTACAACAGTGAAACCGCGTCAATCAATTCAGTAAAGCAATTACTTCCGGTCAATAATATCCATCGGCTCAAAGTCCCAATAAACGATCAAATCAATACAGCGAAAGAGCAGGATCAATACAATCGGCAAATACAATTGAAATCAATCAATGCAATAAAATCATATACAACAATCAAATCGATAAATCAATAAACAATCAATCCAATCAATCAATCAATAATCGGTACTATGAATCAATGTATCAGTGGATCTATAGTATCAGTATCTGTATCAGTAGTATCAATCATGTCCGTGAATCAATAAATCCATAATATCGATGAATCAATAAGGTCGGTATCTATATCCACAAATCAATACAACATCCATATCCATAGCGGTGTCGGTATCCATGAATCAATACAACATTCATATCCATAGCGGTGTCGGTATCCAGTGACAAGGGTAACATGCAATATCAATGAAATCATATAGCAATGATAAATCCATAAATCCGTCAATAAAATCCAATCAGTAATAAGTCAATTCAATACAATAAATCCGTCAAATCCGTCAATATCAATAAATCAATCAGAAATCAATAGGTCAATGCATATCAGGAAATCCATACAATGCAATATCATACATATGCAATTTCATACAATCTTACTGAACAAGTACAAACAACTGGCTATGTTGTTGTTGTAGAAATCCATAGTGCTGTTATAGAATCCATATTGCTGTTGTAGATATCCATATGTTGGTTTCAATAAGAGTCGTCACTCTGTGCCCGTCGGCCGCCCGTCGGCATATTAAAATCCTTATGACTCCCAATCGTTATATCGATAATCAATGGTTTAAAGGAAAGCCCATCGGCCCACCATCCTGTACAGGTCAAGTCAATCTCCAACCAACGTTCAACCAGGTTCCACTTGTCTTTCAGCATCAATAATCAGATAGTCACATTCATATGCATTCAAATCATCAATTTCGGGAGAATCGGAAATCGTACGAAAATCCAGCGGCATAATGGCAGTATACGAAATTTACACAAAAATCACCAAAACAGAAATTTACCAAATTACCACAGAACGTGCTCAACAACAATATAAGACTATTATTCTACTGAATCAACATCAATAAACATCCTGATATTTTTCTATTCGATCAAAATCGCACAGAACCCAAAATAACCGGTAGAATCGTTCCAGAAAACAATCAAATCGCGTATAATATTCGTATCTATAACATATTAAAAGTTGTGCGGTGAAAGTTTCGTCAATACAAAACGGTGCGCGTTTTTCGGTAACGAAAACACAAATCTGAGCACAAAACGACCAAAACTCAACATCTTTGAAAATAGAAATAGGATTCGGAGTCCTTACAGCGAGATAAACAAATTACTCAACAGCGGCGACGGGCGAAAAGCGCTCCGCGGCCTCCGAAACCAAGCTTTTCCTTTGCTTTTCTTCTCTTTCTCTCTCCTCAGATATTTTCGTTTTTTATAAAAATGTTTTCTCTCTCCTCAAAACGAGCTGATTTCCTTATAACATTAGTCTGATCGGCCCGGCCGATCGCCACATCGTCCTGGCCGATGTGAACAAAATCCAATCGGCCCGGACGATTTCTCAGGCCGATGCTCTCGGGATTCTTGTCGTATCTGATCGTCCTAGGACGATCCAAAATCGGCCTGGACGATCCCCTTCCAGAAAAATCAGCTGTTTCAATGCACTGATTGTCCTAGACGATCTCAATATCGTCCCGGACGATCCTGGGAGGAAAAATTAATCCAGAGAAAAACAAATCAAAGGAACGAGCTCTCACAGGGCTGGTGCTGGGTCTGATGATCCCTGCCTCCAACATTTCTCTGATTAACTTTTCTATTTCATCCTTCTGAAACTGAGGGTAACGATAAGGTCGTACGCTTACCGGTGACACTCCCTCTCTTAATGTGATGGCGTGCTCCTGCTCCCTAGGTGGTGGCAACCCTAGAGGGGGTTGAAAAACCTCCTCGAACTCCTGGATCAACGGCTGCACAGAGAGGGGTATGTCTCCCCCTTCCTCCCCATTCATTCCCTCTAAGCTATGTAACTCCACCAAATAGCCTTCCCCTTCCTCCTGAATTGTCTTGATTAGGGATTTCAGAGAAACCCCTGCCTTGGTCAGCCCTGCATCCCCTTGAATCACCATTTTCCTTCCACCCTTCCTCAACTTCATCCGCAAGGTGCCCCAATTGATTTTGGTTTCCCCCAAGGTCTGCAATCACTTCATCCCCAGGATGACATCCGTACTCCCCAGTTCCAGGAGAAGGAAGTCTTCCTTCACCTGTATGCCTTGGATTTTCAGCACCACTCCTTTGCAAATTCCTCTTCCCATTTCTACCTTCCCAGCGCCCATCATCACCCCATAGCCTCCAGTATCCACTAACTTCATCCCCAACAACTCCACAATTTGGGTGGAAATGAAGTTGTGGGTTGCCCCACTATCAATCAACACCACGACCCCATGGTCAGCTATCTCTCCTTTCACCTTCATAGTGTGACTCGGAGTGAATCCCACTACAGAGTTGAGAGAGACTTCTGCCACATCCAGATGCATTTTTTCCTCCTCCATCTCTGAATCGTTTCCCCCACCCTCTTCGTCTTCCTCGTCTTCACAAACGAGGAGAACTTGAAGAGTTCGATCCTTGCACTTGTGCCCTGACATGTATTTCTCATCACATTGGAAACACAGCCCTTTTGTTCTTTTCTCTTGCATTTCTTTGTCAGTGAGCCTCTTAAATTGTCCCCCATTTCCTCCTCCTGTTGCTTTTTCCTTTGGAACTTCTTTCATCCCTCCTGTGGAAGCTCCCTTGGTGGATAAGTGGATAGTTGTCCACCTATAAGTGCCTCCTGAGCTACTACTACTCCTCGCTCCCTTTTCCAGATTCTTTTGATTTTCCACCAACTGTGCAAGTTTCATGGCCTCCCCTAGGTCCCTGGGCATCAGGACCTTCACCGCTGCTCGCACCTCGGCCTTTAACCCTTTCATAAAATTACCCTCCAGCACCGTTTCGGACAAGCGCTCCACTCTGCTGGCCAGATGCTCAAACCTCTCTCGATATTCTGCCACAGACCCCTCCTGAACTAGGGCAAAGAACTGCTCGTAGAAGTCTCCTCCCCGATCGATTTGGAAACGCTCTAACAAACTGTCCTTGAATTCTCCCCAGCTCCTGATAGGTCTCCTCTGATCTCTCCACTGGTACCAAGAGAGTGCCTTCCCTTCTAGACACAAACCCGCTGCCGACAACTTCTCCTCCTCTGTCAATCCGTTAACAGCAAAGTATCTCTCCACTTTGTAGATCCACCCATAGGCATCCTCCCCTTCAAAAATTGGCATTTTCAATTTTCTCACCTTCCGATCCCCGCCATTCCCCCTTAATCCTCCATAGTTTCCCCTCTCCCATGTGCCTGGACCCCCCCACGTATCCCGATCTTCCCTTGCTCTGCCCTGTCCCAATCCCTCTTCAAAATCTCCTCTCCGATCTTCAAAAGTTGCTTCTCGGGGCCCCTGAAAACCCCCCAGATGCTCCCAACCAGCCCCTCTGGGTTCCCCACTTCCATAGCCTTGTCTTTCCATATACCTTCCTCCTCTCTCCTCTCTGTGGAAAGGCTCCAGATGAGGTCTTCCCCTACTCCCTTCCACGATTTCCACTTCCTCTTCCTCCCGATGGATTTCAGAGTTGGCGTTCTTCGCTGCGGGCCCTTTTGCATCAGATGCCGCCGATTGGGTTTGGAACTCCAACATCTTTTTCATCATATCCCGTAGATCGGCCACTTGTCCTTCCATGGAGGACATTCTTTCTTCTACGGTTTCCTTGATCTGATTTATCTCTCCTTCAATCCTCTCCTCCAAAGCATCCACCTTCTTAGCCGCCATCTCCTACGGCTTGCAATTTAGGAGAAGATCTCAAGAATTGGAAAAAATTTCAGCGATTTTCTCCCTTTCCGGAGCAATTTCAGCCGTTGAAATTTATCAAAACAGCCCACGATTTGTCCCAAGACTTGCTCTGATACCAATTTGATAGGAAATACTTGATCCAAGTATTTCCTAATCACTTTAGCCAAAGATCTCACAGCAAACTGCTGTCCACAGCAGGAAATCAGCCAAAACAGTGGGAAAACACGAGAAAAACGATAGAAACACGAAGTAAGAACTTGTATTTTACTAGAAGATGAAAGGAAAATAACAAAGATACAAGGATCCTCTATTCGAGAGGAGGATCACACTCTCCCAATCTCTAGAATACGATCTAGAGCCCAAGTCGACAAGAAGAACAAGAGAAACTAAAAGACAAAAAACACATAACCCTAAACCTCCCCTTTACTCCCTACTTAATGCATACAATTCAAAATAGACACAAAAGGACCTAATTTCCCTCATTTCCCCTCATTTTGGCTCCAAGAACCAATTTTAAATTCACGTGGACCCCGCCTCTAGCCTCATGCGGCTTCCGCCTCATGTCCGCCCGCCCTCCTCCTTCGGTAAAACTGAACCGGCCCGTTGAATTGGGCCGGCTGGACCGGTCCAGGGAGGACCGGTCTAACAGCATGACGTCGTCGATCAAGATCTCATGGTCATCCATTGTCAGGGGTTCATCAATGTCCTTAACCTACTGGTCGAGTGCCGACCTAACTATCCTTGTCAGTAACCATGGGTTCTCTCATCAAAGGGGACCTCGTAGGCTAAGGAGTTGAGGAGACTTAATCCTAGGCTGACAATTGGGAGGTGCATAGTCTATGGATAGTGAACCTACGTCTATAATTTCTAGCCTAGGGTGTCGACCTTATGTTATATGTATGCAAATAAAAGAAGTTATAATAAGCAGAAACCTAGTGCCTAAGGCTTTTACCTATACTCCATCATCACCCATGGGAGTAATGGGTGAGGTGGATTTTATGTTTAATCATTCTAATTTGTAAACGTTTATGTGGTCCTCATCACAAATTAATATAAAATGGTCAACTTAATGTTCAATACTGGGAAGATATGAGAAGGTTAAGAAGTGTAGTATCTGTTTGTTACATTCCTAAAATCCATCATTGTATAGCTTTTCGCCAACAAATTGCAGTCGTTGATGAATTATTGGTTATCGGAACAACAATGCACATATTATATAGCTTTGCAAGCTTTGGCTCTCAATTTGTTTCTCCAAATGATATAAACATGATATATTAAACTTAACAGTTAACCTCTTCAAATTTATAATAGACATACGCATTGAAATCAAAGTAGAAATACTTCAGAATTTATATCTGATAGCAAGATGCAATATGTCTTCTTGTTAGAGCATAGCTTCACCAATCTGAAAACTTCTATTCATTTCTAACATTTGACAGTGGCTGTTCTCTTTTATATCCATTTACATATATTTCCTTTAAAAGATTTCTCTGTTAGTAAGAAAGTGGATCTTGCTATCATCATGATATATTTTCATTTTCTTAACATTCCCAATAAAACAAATATTGCTAAGTGACTAATCTAAGGGAGAAGAGAGATGCAGCCGTCTAGTTTAGAAATGAATAAATGTGTAGTTGTCATTTATAAAAATGTGTAGTTATGTCATCTTGCCATCATCAGTTATCTAACCCACAAGGAAGAAAAGCCATACGAAATTAGTGTGAAATTTTATTCCTAGATAACCCATTTCATACCAAACCTAATGAGACATACACATACCAAACCAAATGGAATAAAAAAAAATGCAATCACTTAGCACAATTCCTGTTTTTGTACGTGAATTTTATTAAAGGAGACCTCGTAGGGTGATAGTGCTGTGGCCAATTTTATTAGAACCAAATAGTGACTGCATTTCTAAATATCACTTTCATAAAGGAAATACAAGTACAAGAATTTTAACAGAAATGAGACATACACACACCAAACCTAATGGAAAGAAAAAAAAAATGCAGCCACTTAGCATGGTAGAGAAGACATGAAGTTGATTGGTTTAGGAGAATCCTGCAGCCTTTGGACAGAAGTTTAACTCAAGAAGAGAATTTTTTTCTCACAAACAAGATATTTCAGTTTAAGAAAGAGCGTCACTAAGAAGTTTTAGCATGTGAGAGAGAGCTAGAAGAGGGAGAGAGATAAATAAAATGAATCTGATAAGGACATCAGTAGAAGATTCCAGCACATTTATCAAACCGTCGCAGATCGATGGCCACGATCAGGAGTATTTATTTCTAAGTTATTTTATGTCATTAGTATTATTTTCATTATTTGTTTTAGTTGACCTTAGTACCCCTATGAAGGAGCTTTAGTGAGTTGTAGGCCGGAGGGCATATGTGTATTTGAGTTTTATTCGTTTTAGAGGCCTATATAAAGTGCTCCTAATCTTTGTATTAGATTTCAATGATTGCTTAATAAAATTTCAGATTTCTTCTCTTGAGCTTGTGAGTTCTTGAGTAGCGAAGTCCCAAGGCATGGGCAAAGCAATACCCACCAATTATAGAGGTGCTCCGGGCACATGGTCCGACACCGACCACCCCCTCCCCTTGGTGCGTAGCCATCGGCCTAATCTTCCCCACCGTCCCCTCCATTCTCCCCTTAACCGACCCCCTCCACCACCCCAAGCCGCTAGATAGCCCACCCCACCGATCCAGCCGCCAGCCCCCAACCTCTAACCGCCGGTTCCCCTCCCTACTCCTCCCTTAGCCACTGGCCTACCTTGCCCCAAAGTTTGAATTTCAAATTTCAAAGTACTTTAATTACCTTTCTAAAATAGCCCATTTGTATTTAGGAAAGTATCCTTATTTGAATTCAATTAAATATTTGAATTATAATTACTTTCCTATTGTTAAAACCCAATTAGGAAGCTTCCCTAATTAAATTTCAGTTTTGATTCAAATCTATAATTAACTCCTTCGGGCCCACATGCAATAAACCTTGACACGCCTCCCCACATGCCCCCCTACCTTCCTATTTCCCTCCCCAATCAATTTCCTAATTCAAATTAATTACTCCCTAAGCCACATAGCCGGCCCCCTCGACTATTTGGAGAATAGTTTGGGAGTTCAAATCACCCCTTTAAATTATAAAATAAATTTTAAATTTTCTAAAACCTCTTAAATAAGCAAGCTTACAATAATTTTATTATTTCCTTACAATTCCTAGTGATTTCACATCAAAATCATCATTAATGTAAATTGATCTTTTATAAGAAATCTCTTGCTATTGGCTACCAGTATATCAGATTAAGTAATCAATGAGAATGAAACAATCGAGCATCCTCTAGTTCATACATATGGTATATGAGAAGTTCTACAATTAATTTCAAAAGAATATGAACTATTTAGCAACTAACATAAACAAGTAAAATCTGTTTTCTTAAAAAGTTCAAATGAATGGTAATACCACTCTATCTTGGGTGTTTCCATAAAGTCTATGAGTTAGTTCTCATATCAACCATGAGTGAAGAAAATTTCCAACAAGATTTACCAAGCAATTTATGAAATTAATGTATGTGGTGTTCATCATAACAGACTTTAATATTGAATCTAAGATAATGAAACATCTAAGATCCAATTATGCTGTAATGATTTGGGATTGATATAAGAAATCACCAAACACTTATAACCACAACTATCTTAGCAACTACTATAATTCTTAGCCATTAACAATATGATATCATTTTTTCTTTATCACCAAACATGAGATTATTAAGAATATAAGAGTCACTGTACAAACCAAATCACATGGTAACCTCATTTCATTTCTTTAAAAAAACAGGCCAGTAGCTTTAGAATGGTTCTTCACAAAGGTAAAACATATCTATGTATATATAAATGCATAAATCGGAAAAGGCTAACTTCTCTATTGAATGAGATTTTTCCCAAAATATGTTTTTCTTATTGTCATACTAAGAAGCTTATTTCTTTGTATAACTAATGCAATTCCTTATATGATTTAAAAGAGAGATGACAAGCCACAAATATTTAGATAGAAAAGGGTTTGCTGCTAGTTATTAAAATAAACTCCAGCTATAACATATATCAGTCCAATAATGAACTTCAATTAAAGAAATAAATTATGGAATAACACAATTCCATTTCACTTAGTTAACTGTAGCAAATAAGGAATATATATGCAGCCATTTAGCTTTAGAAAATAAGAGACGCAGAATGGCTTAGTTGAGAAAGAAGTTGTGTAGTCATGCAGTTTAAAAAAAAGGAAAATCAGCAACCGTTCCATTTGGGAAACAGAAAATGCAATGATTTGGTTTAAGGTAAGAGAATTTACAGCCCTTAGCCCTCTCAGTTCTACTTAATCTCTTAACCCTCTCCGCTCCCTCTCATAGCCTCTCTTGTATGCCAAGATCAACACACGAAAGAAAAGTCCCAAAAAAAAAGAAAATCAAATTTAGGATGAGCGGAAGATAACCTATGAGCAGAGGTCGGGTATACCCTTGCGTGCAGAAGAAAGACCTTATTAAACATAAATCACACGTCATCGCCACCTCCTCTTTCTCTCACGGGGTTTGGCTGAATGAGGAAGACACACGCATGCCATCATTCCCTCCTCTCTCACGAACGCAATCATGTCCGAATGGGGAAGATGTTTGGAACTGGCCTCCTTTATGCTCTAATGCCTTTAGGGGATGAAGACAATCTTATACCTCTTTATCTTAGGGTATTACAAGCACTTAAATGGCTGATTTGAGATATATAATCAAAAGTTTAAACAAATTTATTTAAAATTCAGTTAACTTAAATTTGTTCGAAATATAATGATTTTGCAATGATTCGGTTTAGATCTAGCCAGGGAAGGTTAGATTGGGTTAGTTAAATTAAACTCAAATCGAGTTAATTTAACTCAAAAATGATTTGATGATGTCAATGGAATGTATTTAATTAAAGTTAGCTTAGTTTTAATTAATTCGGGTTCGATTCAATTCAATTTAATTGGTCGACGATGGTATTGAGAGATAGCCTTGACTCAATATCGAGTTGAATCGGCTCCACATAACTCAATTTAGCATGATTTTGATCAAACTGATTTTATTTTAAATTTAAAATACACTTAATTAAATAAATAGAAGCTGATTGAAATTAATTCAATATCAAATTTGAGAGTGAATTTGGTTAAAAGTTCAATTAGTGTCAACTTTATTTTTTTATTTAAATATTTGTTTTAAGTAACACTAATTTAATTCAAATTAAATTCGAAACGAGCTAGCCAGCATCAATTGAAGTTATTGACGTCGGATTGGGTTCGGATTGGTTTCTTGGTGTTGATTTAATTTTAATTAATTTAAAGTGTGTTAACTTAAGCCGAATGAGTTTGAGTCGACGCTATGTCATTCGGCGTCCACCTAAAGGTACTCCTAGAGGTGACTTCTACACTACGGTAAAGGGCCCTAAATTTTAGGAGAATCCTAGGGGAAGATCGACCTCACCAAAAGTGAGGTCAACAACCCTTTATTTAATTTGTTTGTAAAGCCGGCATTAGAACTTTCAGGTTATAAAATTCATCAAAAATAAAGCGTCTAACATGTTATAAAATTCATCAAAAATAAAGCATCTAACATGTTAACTTTATATTTAAGATCAAAGCAAAAAATAAACATGATTAAGCTATTGAAGTGGCAATAATAATAAAATGGCGAACTTAAACACTTAATAGGAAAAAGAAAGAACCATGAGATTAAGTTAAGAAAAATTACTAAAAAATGTAAATAGAAATATTCATAAAAAACATGAATAAAAGCTCGCATATATCGTGACAATGATGACAATGATGATGAATTTTACCAAATAATAAATATATTTAGAAAAGAAAAAGGTAAATAAATGACAAGAAAAAAATCTGTAATATTAACTTGCACGCTTATCCCGAATGCATGGATCAAATCACATATAATTCATTAAAAAAAGAATTTGAAGATTTTTATATAATATGCAATGAATAATACTAGTTGAAATGAAATAAAAAATTTGGAACATAACCATTAGAGCACCCATATGCATTAGTAACCATACCACCCAACTCATATTATACTACCAATTTGGAGAATGAAACCAAATGCAATTCATAAATATTGCAAAATCTGAAATACTAGAAAGCGATTGTAAAAGATTAGTATGAAAATAAGTCTTAAATTAAAGGAGAATCATTCAAACAACATTGATCATCATAAACAAAGAACTTTTCTTTCACTCTAAGATTCTTTTACATATTTATAAATAAAGAACTAAGAACTAACCAAATCAATATCAATTAGATTATTTATGAATAGGAAGGCATTATATATATTATATTACACTTATAATAGCAATATTGAAATATTGAGGGAGCTTTACATAATGGTGATACAAGCATCAGACCAATAACTCGGTCTTGAAGAGTTAACCGTTAAAAAATAAATTTATTAAAGTGCCATTAAAAATTATATATTAATGAGAAGACATACAAAAAAGTAAGGATGTAAGCACCAACAGTGACAGCCAAGCACATCATAGTTGCTAACCAAGATGAAAGGAGAAGTTTTTAATAAACAAATGATTCAGAAAATGTTGAATCATCTTCACTCTTTATGATTATGGAAGTATTATAAGTTTCAAAACAAGAAATATTATCCAAATATTAAAGAATATTAGCCAAAGAAATTAAGAAAGTATGTAACTTGGTTTGGCAACTCAAAAACAGAAGGCACTGGCAGGTGTATAGAAATAGGAACACCTCCAAACTATAGGAACTCTTGAGGAAGGTGGGGAAAATCATGTGAGCAGGTTGTTCCAATTAGGGCAAAACAAACAATTACAACATGGGAATGCAAACTTAATTGAGGAGGTAAAACGAAATAACTAACCTCATGTCCAGGAGAGGTGATATGATATATTAAAAAATTGTGAAGCAGCAACTGGAGTAAAAGCAATCCTTGAAAGCATGACATAGCTCGAAAAAAACCATAAAAAATAGGTAAAATTTCCTTCCTAACTTATTCAATCATTGGGCATGAATGCAACTTCTTCAATAAATTAATTCTGACACAGTTCATGGGTTATGAAACATATACGAATGAGTTGTACTTTTTAAATGAAACATAAAGTCGTTGACGAGTAGTATGTAATCATCAAAGTAATGCAATAGATTAATTGAATTGTAATTTCAGGTAATTCCTGAATTTGCACGAAGCTTTGCATATGTCATTTTTGCGTTTAGAAGAAAAACAAATAATTCTATTTCTACACAAAAGAAGTGAAATCCAGGATACATTGAAGCAAATAAAGTATAACTGGTGTAGGGCTACAATACTTTTGAATGTATGCGTTAAGAACTTGCACGATTTTGATAAGAACAATTACAATTAAGACTATTAGCAATCAAAACGATAAAATAAACGTAAGAGGGGTAGCTACGCTTAGGCCAAATCACATGCCAAACACTTGAATTATCAAAATAACTTAGAATCTCAACAACATGCTAAGTAGTTTTCAATAAAATCTCTAATCTAACAATAAGATAGCAACATAGAAAATGCACTCAATCCTACGTTTACTAAGTAGAGGCAGAAGGCGAAGCACTGCTCCTTGTGACTTGATCACCACCTACAAGATTAATGGATTAGGAAATTAAATGAAAAGGGGAAGAAGTTCACCCTTGGGATGGTTCAAAAATGATTTGCCACTGGACGTTGGCAAGTTGCTCGTCAATTGCCTCTGAAAGCGTGAAGATGATGCGGTCCACGTACTCTTTAATGGAAAAATCAACTTCCGGGTTGAAATCAAAGAAGGTGGAGCAGAGGATGTTGACGTTGCCTTGTTCGTCGTAAGTGAATCCATCGTCAAGCTCCGGATCGGCCATTCATTGGCTTTGAAAGAATGATGCGTAGACAAAGATCAATGTCGATTCCTTGAAGCTCCACTAGAGAGAGAAGTTTCTCTCAAAAAAAATTGAAGGGGAGAGGAGGGGATGGCCGGCCAAGGAAGGAGGGAGGGGAAATTAAATTTGGTTCAGATTTTGGAGAAGGAAAGTGATTCAAGCAATTCCCTAATTAATCCCTTGATTGGGAGAAATTAAGAAAGGGGGAAAGAGAGAGGGGCGGCGGCAATAGAGGGTGGGGGGGGAGGGGATTTAATTTAATTCCAAAGAGGAGAGATAATCTTTGGAAGGAAATTAAATAGGTAGGGATATGGGGGATTTTGGCCAAAGAGGGGAGGGAGTTTGAATTGTTTCCAGGAGGGGAGGTGGGCTTTTAGGAAATAATTCCTAATTCAAAGCCATAGGGAGCCGACGGCTATAGAGGGACGGAGGGGTTTAATGAGGCATTCAATGCTTAAATTACTAAATTAAGTTTGGAAAGAAAGATCTCATCCTATCTTAATTCAAAATTTAAATAGGATATGATTACATAAGTTTCTTAAAATAGGATTTATAAATTAGGTAACTATTTCAAATTCAAATTGATTTGAATTTGATCATTAATAGAGTTACCAAAATTATGAAATCTAATTTAGGAAAGACTTGGTGGCAAGTGGAGATGGGGGAAGCCAAGGGGATGGGTCGGCGGTGGAGCTTGGCTGTGGATGGGGTGGGGTTGGATCTAGGCGGCCGGTGGTGTGGGGATTTAGGTGGCCGCCGACTTAGGGACTCGAGAAGACCTTGGGCCAGCGGCTAGGGGATTAAAGAAAGAGGACGAAGAGATAGTGAAGAAGAACCACGAAACTAGCCGTCTCCAAGGTAGGTCGGTGATCTGATTTCCCTCTCCTAGTGGTTTCTCTCCCAAGCACTCTCAAGATCTTACAAAGAACTCAAGCAATGAAAATTTTTTATCATTTCATTCATTAAACATGAAAAGAGAACATAAGGACTATATATAGTCTCATACAAAGGACTCGAAAATAAAAGACAAACATGCCCTTTGGGCTTATAAATAACCTTCCTTAAGTAAGGGATAAAAGGGGAAAAAATATCAAAACAAATACAACATAAAATAACAAAACAAATACATTATAAAATACATAATATGACTCAGAAATACATCGACTCAATCGTGGCCGTAGATTGACGTCTACGTCTCTGATAGACTTTATAAGCTCCAATGTCCCCATCATTTTCCCGGTGTGGGAAGAAGCTCGACTCCATCGAGTAAGCGTCCCGGGTGCTCTCATAAATTTCTAATACGTCGGGGTCAATCTGCTGCATCTCCTCGCGATCCAACCACGTATCCTCTGACTCGGCCTTGCCTCTCCACCTGATCAAGTACCTCCATCATCCACATTCCCTTGTGGAGATGATCTCATCACTCAGAATCGTGTCAACCTTCTTTGCCATGGGTGATTTGGGAATGTTTGGGAGTGGAGATAGGTTTGGGCTCCCACATGGTAGGGTCACACAAGGCTGTTGTATGAGTGGATTTGATGGGTTGAAATCAGGACCTTCATATGCAACTAGATCTTTTATGTTAGAGGGATTGATGTTGAATTCTGCAGGCAGATCTACTACATAAGCATTATCATTGATTTTCTTAATTATCTTGAATGGTCCAGTACTTTTAGCATGCAACTTCTTAATTGTTCCCTGCGGGAACCATTCCAGACGAATTTGCACCATCATGGACTCACCAACCTCAAAAGTTTTAAATTTTCGTTTAAGATTGGCATACAATTTATAATCATTATTGCTCTTTTTAATTTGTCGTGCAATTTCTTTATGAAGTTCATGCATATGTGATGCAAATGATGATGCAGACTCAGAAATCTCATACCTATAGCACATGGGTATGAGGTCTAGTGATTGTCTAGGTTTGAACACATAAACAATTTCAGGACTTAGGCCAGTGGTTCGGTTCAAATAATTATTATAGGCAAACTCAACTGTGGGGAGAATGGAATCCCAATCCTTAATATGCTCGCCTACCAGGGATCGTAACATATTGCCTAAGCTCCTATTGACTACCTCAATTTGACCATCAGTTTGTGGATGAAAGGCTGTGGAGAATTGCAATTTAGTGCCCAATTTCATCCAAAGGGTTTTCCAAAAATAGTAGGTGAATTTAACATCCCTGTCCGATACAATGGTCTTGGGTAACCCATGTAAGTGGACGACCTCGTTGAAATAGAGTTTAGCAATGTGGGAGGCGTTAGATGTTTTGGAGCAAGGTAGGAAATGGGCCATTTTGGAGAATTGATCTACTACAACACATATGGCGTCATTCATACGGATAATCTTGGGCAGACCGCAGACCTAAGATAAAGTTCATGCTAACATCCTGCCACGGACAACTGGGGATAGGCAGAGGGGAGGGGTGTAAAGACCAGTGTTTTGCTTGCGGTGTTTGGCTAGCTCCATCCTACCGACATCCCTCTTTAGACTGGGCCAATAAAAATGATACTCCACGGCTTCTATCGTCTTATCTCGACCAAAGTGCCCAGCGAGGCCGCCGACGTGGAGTTCCTGAACAAGAAATTCCCAGGGAGGTGCTAGGGATGCAAAGCTTTTGAGCTTTGAAGAGATGACCATCCTCCATAAGGAAATCGTTCACAAGGTGTGTGGTGCCCGTGGACAGGAGAGAGTAAGTCTCCTTGAAGTCGGGGCATTCCAAATAGTCCCTCTTTATTGGGTCAAAACCCACGACTTCGGCTCTCATTTCAGTGGTAGTCATCATACGACGACTGAGAGCATCAGCAGCTTTATTCTCAACTCCCGCCTTATGTCTAAGGTATAAGTGTACTCCTGACAGAATTCTACCCATCGATCGTGACATGCATTCAACATCTTTGAGAGTTGATAAAACCAATGTTTAAAATTGCGTATTCGGGTATTGAGGCGTTTTTCATTCGTGAGGCGAGGAGTAAGCCTCAAGGCGGTTTGAGGCGTAAGCCTCAAAATCAAAAGATTGCGTACACATTAAATGATAAATTTTTATATACTAATGAGTGAATAATACAAAACATAAAAAAGTATAAGATATGAAGTGAAATCAAAATATCTCAATAATAAGACAACATGAAATATAATTCAACTCAAAATTCTATCTTTCCCAAATCCCAATATTCTTTTCATTAGCATATATTCCAATTTAAAAAAAAATAGCAATAAAATATCACATAAGAACTCATAAGTCATCAGCACTGTCATCACTAAGGGGTTCTTCATTTGAATCATCATTATGGTGAACTGCTCTCTCCCCTTCCTCTTCTCCTATAGAGTACAATGTCGGGCATTTACTTCAAGATTTATGTAAGTTTTAATATATATAGAGTGAGGCGTAAACCTCATGCCAGTGAGGAGAGGCGGGCCTCAACCAAGTTGAGGCGCAAGCCTCATAAAAAAAACTCTATGCATAAGCATCGAGGCGTTTTTTATTGGAATTGCGCAAAGGCGGGCCTCATATTGCGCAATTTTAAACCATGGATAAAACGTAGAGCCTTCTGATACAAGAAAATGACAAACTCTTACGGGAGCAAGTAGTGTCGCCAATAACAAAGAGATTGGATCACTGCGTAAAACTCTTTGTCATGCATGGAATATCGTTGCCGAATATCATTTAGCTTTTCATTTTCACTGAAGGAAGCTACCGGGTGACCTTCCTAAGATAGAACTTCTCCAATTCCGACTCCCGAAGCGTCGCAGGTCACTTTGAAGACTTTGGAGAAATCAGGAAGTCTCAACATTGGGCCTTCCACCATTCTTTTCTTAATCTCATCAAAAGCTCTGGTAGCAGCCAGGGTCTAGTGGAAATCACCATTCTTCAGACGACCGGTGATAGGAGATACAATGGTGCTGAAATGTTGGATAAATCTCCTATAGTACGTGGCTAATCCGTGGAAGTTGCGGACTCTTCGGATGTTCTGAGGAACATGTCATTCTACAATGGCCCTCACCTTCTCGGGATCTACAGAGACCCCCTGGGCTGACACAATAAAGCCCAAAAAGATAACACGATCTACAAGGAAAGTACATTTCTTAGGATTGGCATAAAGTTGTTCCTTCCTTAAGACCTCACAAACTTTCCTTAAGTGATCCAAGTGCTGACTCACCGACTGACTATAAATAAAAATGTCGTCAAAGTAGACGACGACAAACTTTCCCATAAAAGGGCGCAACACTTGTGTCATGATCCTCATGAAAGTACTCAGGGCGTTACTTAACCTGAAAGGCATGACTAACCACTCGTAGAGACCATCCTTGGTCTTGAAGGCAGTTTTCCACTCATCTCCGGGTCGGATCCTGATTTGGTGGTATCCACTTTTGAGATCGATCTTGTAGAATAGAGTGACGTCAGTCATCATATCAAGCATATTGTCTAGCCTCGGAATAGGGAAATAATATTTGACGGTGATTTTGTTGATAGCACAACTATCCACACACATTCGCCAAGATCCATCCTTCTTAGGAGTAAGAAGGGCTAGCACCGCGCAGGGACTAAGACTCTCCTTAATGAAACCTCGCTACAGTAACTCATCTATATGCTTCTTAAGTTTAGCATGTTCCGTATGGTTCATAAGATAGTGTGGCAAGTTAGGGAGGGAGGCTCCAGGGGTACGACTAATACATAGTACAACTCAAAAATAACAAAAAAAATACAACATAAAATAACCAAACAAATACAACATAAAAAACATAATACGACTCAAAAATACATCGACTCAATCTTGGTCGTAGATCGACGGCCACATCTCTGATAAACTTTCCAAGCTCCGATGTCCCCATCAATAACATTTCAACTTATAGTTTAAAGGCAATAAAATTATAAGAAATAATAGAACAAAATGAGGTGTTGCTCCCTCTTAATACAATCTTCCACTATTCAAGTTAAGTAAAGGAATTTATGATAAATTAATTTTTTAAGCATTAGAAGTATAAAAGTAACTCGATAAATATCACGAGGCAAGATAAGCATTGCAGATTAAAAAAATATAAAAATAAAAGTAATAGCTTTCTCTGTAATTGTTATTCAGATTGTATCTTATACTTACCTAGACTCCATTAAATTTTACTAAGGGGGCACTAAGCAAATACACTAAAAAAGTACTTAATTACACAATTCTTGTACAAATACAAGTAAAATAACACATTTTTATTGTATTTAACATAACAAAAATAATACACAATTTATACTTATCAAATGCCCCCTAGCTTAAATTCTTGCTTGTCCTCAAGAACCACTTTCATTTACTGCCTGATTACCTTAATAGTCAAAGTAAAATTTTATAATTTAAAATTGTTGAAATAAAGGATAAAACATCTCTATTTAGAAGCAATTTGGATTGAATAAGTTATAATTTATATTTGAAAAAAAGTTATAACATTTATCCCAATCTATCCTTTTTATTATTATTTAAATTTGAATTTATCCATTATCTATAAAAATATAAGATTGACTTCTGGATTAAGGCTCCACTCCCAACATAAATTATATTGGCCCTCACGGCCATCACCAATACTAATAGAGAAATACATCAATATACTCTAACAGATGTCACCACAACTGGGCTCTCTCCTAAGGCAAAGAAATGAAAATAAAAATAAAGAAAAATATATTGCAACATAAAGTAACAAAATAATAACTTTTTAACACACATTCTCTCTCACAAGGCAAGAAATGCAAAAAACTTTTGACCATTAGAGTCCGATTCTTCCTCATCATCATCTTCAGCATGGCCTTCCCCTCGAGGCTGCCAAACAAAGGGCGCATAAATAGGTGCAAAAGAAAACTGAAGCTGGTCTTGGTGCTCCATAAATGAGTTGCTCGTGAACATCCCTACATGAGCTTCAGTAAAATAATATATATATATATATATCAATTATTCTTCTCCTACTGATCTATAGTGTGGGTCATCCTCATTTTCATTTCAAACTGCTAGTCCTTAGAGTCCTCATAAAAATGAATAACTCCATCCATTAAGCTCTAAATCACCAACATGCTCACCTAAAGTCTTAAGTGTCGCAGGACTCCTACTACTAGTCGTTTCAGAACATCTGATAAGTGTTGCGGCACCAGGCTATGAACAATATATATATATATATATATATATATATATATATATAGTCATTACATATTATTCACTCCCTTATCATCACCTCCCTCTGCTTGCTTAAAACTTAAAATTTTCTTTTCATCAAAGCAAAAATAGGTAAATACTACTCCTCAGTTTGATCTCCCCTAATACCAACATTAACAAATAAAAAATAAGCAGGTGAAGGGTGTGCCAAATTTATATAAATAGCAATCTATTGATATAGGTTACAGATGAATAAATTAATTTTCCTACATCAATAGAGCACCCAACTTGAATGGTATAGTTCAACATAGCACCCTCCTGGGTGACTTCACTAACGTTCCTGCTAGGTAAAAAGAGGGCATAAATAAAATAGTGCTAAACTTTAGATGTTTGAGTAAGAATAGAAGATTCGAAGTTAAAGATTTTATTCTCCCTTCTCTTCCAAGTGGCTCCACTATTAGAACCACACAACACTCAAAATTTCATCAGTATCTATAGGAGTCCCAAAACAATAGTATACTTATTATACTCAAAATCCTTTAATTATACAGGCAATTAGTGACAGTAGAATTAAAGGGTACTGACTTACCTCTCATATAACACTTTTTTAATATACTACTTCACATTTGCAAAAAAACTCCCTCACAACATTCACTATTGCAGCATAAGACTCTTCACAGAATTGCTCCAATCCACGGCTTATAATAGTTCGCATGACAGGAAGACTACGGTCAGGGATAAGTTGTTTGGATAGAACAAATTCGATAAACCTTCTGTCAGCCTCAGGAGAAATGAATTTATACTTATCATAAGATGCAGGGGATTGATTCTTATCGGATATTTTGGGGACCATTGCACTAAGAAGAATGAGGCTACTAGAACTTAAGAGCAAGAGAGTCAGAGATGAAATAGAAAAAATAATGAAAACCATGGTTTCTATTTATAAACTACATTATGGTGCTGCGGGGATCAGCAAAGCAGCACTAAAAATACACAAAAATATAAATGGGTCAAACTGACAGACGCTGCAACAGGGCAGGACACATGGCACAATGGTGCTTGACTTTGGAAAACGCAACGTCGCTTTAAGCATGGGTATCCGCGGCAGTTTTGAAACGTATAATCACTGCAGCATTTAAAAAAAACTAACACCGCAAAGCTATATTTGAAACAATAATGATTTTGACCTAACATCACGGTGTTGGAAATAGTGTGGAGGCGCTCGCCAAAGTTTCATAATGGTAAAGTTAGGATGGTATAGTTACATTTTGAACTAGCAGAGCTACCTTTCGTTTTTTCAGAGTTGACGCCGCATCTCTTGAAGCTATAGTGTCAAGGCGCTACCTAGGTAAGTGTTGCACTGCGATGTTCAAATAAATATTTTTCCCGAGAGTTAAGCGCTAAGGTGCCAGTTTTGAATGCCACAACACTTACCATGATAAGCCTGAGGTGCTTCAATACCTAGCACTGCGGCGCTAGTTCAGATTTCAGCACCTAAATTTTCTTGAGATTATAATCATAACTTTGATCAAAATTAAATATAAACATACAAATAATGCAAAACATTAATAACAACAAGACATGATATCTAAAACACTAAACTATAACAAATTACAAGAACAGATAAACACAAAGATGGGTTACCTCCCAAATAATGCTAAGTTTATCATCTTCAGCCAGATTTTCCTATATTTATCAATTTGGTTGGGGTATATCACCACCAATCCTCAAGTGGTTTTCATTGGACCCTTTATCTTTATATTTGTGGTTAATTTCAATATTACTTGGAAGGGTGCTACTGAAAGAAATTGTATGTTGTTCTAATTGAGTTTCCAAAATTTTAATTGAAAAACTTGACTTTAGAATTGACTTCTCAATTGAATCACTACCTCTTCCAAAGTTGAATTTCTATTTCTTTACTGATCATTTTGAATAAATTTTGGAGGGTAAAAAGGTCTAGGATTCACAACAGGTTGGTGAGGATTATTTCAATTTCCTCTTTGATTAGATTGACCTGAATTCCATTGATTATTTTCCCAAATATTATTTGACCAATTAAAATTATGGTTGTTTCTCCAACCTAAATTATATGTAATCAAATAGGGATTATTTGTATTCCAATTAAATTCACATTTCCAATCCCTATAAAACTAATATCCTTATCATAATTTAAATGAATCTCTTTCAATTATATTAATGAGCCTGATCTTATAGTAACTCCAAAAGTATCTAATTTATTTGAAATAGCAACTACATGAGTACTAAGATTTGATAAAGCATCAGATTAATCCTATTAGCAGACCACTAAAAATTATTAGTAGTTATTTCCTCAATCAATTCAGACGCATCCTCAGATGACTTAGATATTAATGTTCTTCCAGCTACAATATCTATGATTGATTTAAGAGACCCTACTAATACATTACAAAATGTTTGAATAACCAACCAATTAAATAAAACATAAAGAGGATATTTCGTAAGTATTGCCTTAAATCTCTCCCAACTTTTATAAAAGGATTCTCCTTCAAATTGGGCAAAAGAAGAGATGTTATTTATAAGCTTAGAAATTTTTTAAGGTTAAAAATATTTTGCTAGAAATTTAGGCGTCAACTCATTTCAATTGGTTATAGAGCCCGAGGGTATATAATTTAACCATATTTTAGCCTTATCTCTTAGAAAAAAAATGGTAACAATTTAAGTTTAATAACATCATTACTAACATTATTGTACTTAAAAATTGCACAATTTTTTTAGAAAATAGCTAAATGTAAGTTAGGATCTTCAAAAAGAGTTCCTCCAAATTGAAAATTTTGAACCATTTGAATAATAACTGGTTTTAACTCAAAATTATTAGCATGGATAATAAGTTTATTAATACGTTTTAACTCAAAATTATTAGCATGGATAATAAGTTTATTAATACTTTGATGAATTCCTTCTACTACCTGGTTATCATACTCTCTAAGAGGTCTAGCATAATCTTGATCTTGAACTACGCCTGACAAGGCCTTTTTTTCTTTTAAATTTTGCAAGGTCCTTTATATTTATGGATCAAATAATAAAAGCTTCATATTAAATTTACCAAGCATACAATAAGATACAATAATTAAAAATAGAAACCAAATCGCAAGAAAAAAAATGTTTTTGATTTTCTCAATATTTTTAACAAACAAAATAAAAATACGGGATACAAGTAGGTCTAAATATGCATGTGTTTAAATAATATAGTAAATTATAATAAGGATAAAACCACACAAAACCACCCCGACAAAAGCGCTAAAAACTTGATAGGGGCATATGATAATAAGATAATTGGGAGCTAATATGAAATTCACCAAATTTTAAATATGCTTAAGTTTTTTTTTTTTATATGCAATTTAAAAATAACCCACTAATTTATGCAAGTATACATGCTAAATCAAGTAATAAAGTAATTGAGCAGAATGTAGAACCCATGAGGAAGTGGTTTACTATATTGCAATCAAAACTACTACTGCTTACTCCGAATGCAACAATTTGGCCTACTAAAAATAAAATTAGGTTTTTGAGTTCCAACCACAATGAAAATAAGTAAAAAAAGTTAATATAATTTTGATAAAAATATTTTAGTCTGATGTATGTAAAATAATATAATTTTTTAATAAACCTCTTAATTATATATATGGATCAAAAGATATGCATCCCTAGATCTTTATTAAACTGTAGATGTGAAAAGAAAGATTGTTAGTCTTCCTACAGTTTTACTATCTCCATAAAACCTAGAATATTCAATATCCTATGTCTAGGCATACCAACATTCCAATTCAATATTCCTATTTATTCTTGCATTCCTTCGTTGAGGCTATCCATCACACTGGGTTTTAATTACACATATGACCTTAGCATATATTAAATAAATAATGAGAGATAGAAAACACCACTATAATTATTCAAGAATAAGAGTTTACATTAGTAATCATTATATTTTTTACATCATTAACCCAAAATAGAAGATCTAACCATGCTGAAATAAATAACAAGCAAAATTATATATTTACTATATTCATAGAAGAACAAAATACAGGAGTAGTAATAAGTTCACCGTCAAGATGGATCTAAGTATCTTCTCTATACTCCTTCCTCCACTTATAGAGTTGCTTAGAAAAACACAGACTAGTCACTCTAAAAGATTATATCTTATACTTCTCTAGCCTTCCTTAGATTTTATTCTAAGGGGGAACTGAGCAAATACACTAAAAATTATACTCTGTGAACTGGACTCAATACAGAAAAGAATTGACTTCTATTTATAATAAGTACAATATCTTGTTTGGGCTTTACAATGCTAGATACGTTGGCGCCACGATGGTCAAAAGTGAATTAATGTCTCGATGCTGGAGTGTTGGTTCCACTGCGATGTTGAATTATGTGGCACAATAACCGTCTGAATCAGTGCATTTATTTGCTAACTTGGCGTGGATCTTAATAGTTATAACTTAATGTAGCCAGGGGGGGTCAAATCATTTTTCCTTGTATTTTTAGTAAGCTGCTATGACCTCTACGAAAATCAGCTCATTAATGTCTAGTAGAGTGCCTTTTAAGTTCATAAATTAGAGATTAATTAGGTTCATTCCCCCCTCTCTATTGGCCCTTTGGTTTCCCCACTTGGCTCCCCTCCTCGTGGATGATTCCTTCCTCCTTTGGCTGCCTGTTCCGTTCCCTTTGGCTGAATGTCCCGGTTCTCCTGTGAAGCCCGTTCCTTCCCCCTTGGTTGCCTGACCCGATTCCCTGTGGTGACCGTTCCCCCCCCCCCCCTGTGGATGCCTGTTCCGGTCCTCTGAGTTGCCCGTTCCTGTCTTCCTGTGGCTGTCTTTCCGGTTTCTTGTGTGGTTCTTTAGGCGTTGTTTTTGGACAGCCCCTTGGCCTTCCATTTTCACTATTTTAATTGGTTTAAATGGCGATATTTTGGGTTGTTTGGTTGCCCCATTTCCCTTACAAAAATATGATGTTTTGTAATAGAAAAAGAGAGCTTATGATGAATTTTTGGAAAGCAAAAACCTGAGGGTTTTTCTTCTTTGGAAAAGCTTGCGAGCTTGTTCCATTATTCTTCTTCCTTCTTGGGAAAGCTTGCGATCTTGTCCTCCTTCGTCTCGGCTTCTTACCTATTTCTTCTCTCCGCAAGTTCGACGCCACTTGTATCCTTCTTCTCGATGAATTGACAAGCAACTTCATGTGTTTTATTATATAAGTTTGTAAAGTCATGTTATATTTAAAAGTTTTTATAAAGTGTTGTTTGTCCTTTTATTTCAAGTTATCAAATTAATGTTTTGTTTTACAAAAGTTATGTTGTGTCTTTCTATTTAAAGTGGTACGTTATGTTTTTATGAGACAAAAGAAGTATTTAGTATATGTTGTGGTCTCCAATTTGTTGTGGAGACTTAGTTTAGTTTTTATTTTATTTCTTTTTTGTGACCAAGTGTCACGACCCAACCCGACCGAGACGGATCCCGCTGGCATCGGGCCGCGAAGGAGCCAATTAAAATCCAGGATCTGGCTTTGGAATTTGCTTCAGAACTTTCTTCCAAATATAACACAGACAGAAAAACACAGAGCTACTATAAACATCCAAATACCGCGCAGTTCATTTATCTTTTCTTTCACCAAAATAATCATATACAGATACAGTGCATGGCTTACAGACAGAAAGAACAGAACAGAACAGATAAGTCATGACTGTAACAAAAATCAAAAGTACAAAATAACTAATCACAGATCAGACTCTGGACAGCTAATCCACGACTTCCTTCCCTTTCCCAGAACATGAAAACCACGTATAAAACAAGGATGAGCTAACAGCTCAGCAAGACATCAATCACCAATCCAAATCGTCAGAAAACTCACATCAGAAATAGCCGTACGAAAATCATAGAACGGATGCTTATTCAATCATAAAGCCACAACAAATATAGAAAACTAAAGTCATGTCAAATCGGCGTTCAGAACAAATATCATAAAGCTTTCAAGTCACAAAGCAGACATAATCGTACGGAATAACCAGAATCGTACATATATCGGATGCTTCATAAAACAGATCAAATAAGTCACATAACAGATCTCAGATATCAAATATCATATTTCAGATAACATATCACATATCAGATTTCATATTCCCCAGACCCTTACAGAATCTCGATGGATTCTGGCCCCTTATGTCTCCCTTCCCCGACACTTACAGAATCTCGACGGATTATGGCCCATTATAACTCCCTTTTTCATAGCACATACACATCAAATATTCAAATCATCTTATTTCGGAAATTTCAGAAATTGTACGAAAATTCAGCGGCATAACAGCAGTATACGGAATTTACACAAAACTCACAGATTCAGAAATTTATCAAATTACCACAAAATATTCACAACAACATTGTAAGACTTTCATTGTACTGACAAAACATTTTTCAACATCCTGATAATTTGCAGTTCGCTTAAAACACCACAGATTCCAAAATATCTGGTAAAAATCTTCCAGAAAATACTAAAAACGTGCATCATTAACATCTCAAAGACATACCAAAAATTACGCGGTAAAACTTTAAGCAGTAGAAAATAACACACGAATTTCGCTAACGGAAACAATTTTCGGAACAGAAAACACGTCAAAAATTTCGTTTCTGAAAATTGAGAAAGGCAGAATGTGCCTTACCTCGAGTCGGTCAACTTCTTTAACTACAGCAACTGACGAAAACGGACCGGAGTCGCCCAAAAATTATTTTTTCCTCTTTTTCCTTCGTTTTTCTCTCTCCTGAAGTCCTTTTCTTTTCCAAAAATATCTCATTTCTATATATATCCAGACTGATCGTCCTGGACGATCGCAACTTCGTCCCGGGACGATCTGGCTCGGGAGAATTTTCGTTCAGACGAGATTAATTAACGTCCCTGTCGACTTGGCTCTGGAGAATTTTCGTCCAGACGATCCAGATTTCATCCAGACGAACTGCTCAGTTTCCACAATTCCAACACAACCTGTACCGATCGTCCTGGGACGATCCAACTTCGTCCCGGACGATCCTGGGAGAAAAATGGCCTTTACACCAAGGGTCTCCTACTTGTTTTGAGGACTTCTGGTTGCATCATAAATTCTCTACTTTGGCACTGCAAAAATGGAACTCTAAAACTCTTAGAACTGCTTTTTGGCAACACGACATTAGAAAGTGTATTGCTTATGCATAAATTTTTCTAAGACACCCAATAATATGATGCTTATGCAACACACTGTGTTGCACTGCTGCACTGATGACTACGATGCCATGGTGTTTGCAAATAGAGAAGGTCGGTGCCACTACTTTAAAATCGACACTTTCGTGTTTATCAATACGGCGTTGTGGCAGAATTTTGTCGGTAATGTAAAGCTACACAACACTTGTAAATTTAGTATATTCCTTCACAATTTCTGTATAAACACAACTCAATAACATATTTTTATTATATTTATCATAATAAAATAATATACAATTTACACTTATTAGTTCCCTATAGTGAAAATTTGGATGAACCTCAACATCTTTATCAAAGAATCTTTTACTAGAATAAAATAACCACTTTCTCATAGAAGACACATGGAACACACTATGTATATAAGATTATGTAATAACAACATATAAGTAGAACTACCAATCCTCTCAATGATCTCAAAAGGTTCAATGTACCTTATACTTAGCTTGCTGATTCTCTTAAATCTTCTAACACCTTTCATAAGACTGACTTTGACATAAACGAAGTCACCAATCTGAAATTCAACCAACTTGTGTTTATAATCATAATACTTCTTATGTTTATCATGTAACATACTTCAACCTTTCTCTCATCATATAGAGTTTTGTAGTGTCATCCACAAAGGCTAACCCTATCACCTCTTTATCTCCCACATCTTTCAAAGTCAAAAGAGTCCTGCACTTATTACCGTACATAGCTTTAAAAGGAGTCATACCTATACTGGACTAATAATTGTTATTATATGAAAACTCTATCAGCGGAATATGATCCTCCCAATAACCACCAAAATTCAGAACACACAATCTTAGAAGATCCTCTAATGCATGAATAGTCATTTTGTACTGTCTATCTATTTATGGGTGAAACATTATATTGAAATGCAACTTCATACCCAGTCCCTGTTGAATACCTCTCTATAATCTGGAAGTAAACATGTCATCATGATCAAATATAATCACCTTCGATACATCATACAATCTGATAATATATTTGTGTTAAGCTATCTACTGGATTAGTTTGTCATATCAAAATAAAAAGAGCAGACTTCATCAGTTAATCAACAACCTAGGTAACATCATACCCCTGCCTCAATATGGGACAACCTATAGCAAAATTCATCATCACGTCTTCCCATTTCAACTCCAGAATAAGTAACAGCAGTAAAAGACTTCCCGATCGTTAATGCACTGCCTTCACTAATTGACAGGCCTCACACTTCAAAATAAACTTTGTTGTTTCCTTCTTCAATATAGGCCAACAAAATATACCATTAAAATCTTTGTATATCTTGTTGCTTCTTAGATGAATGTATAACCTATATAGTGAGTCTCGTGTAGAATATCATGTCTCAAATCTCTAAAAAGTGGAAACCACACACTATTATTGCATAAAGTAATACTAGAATTAAAAACTTGTAATCCTAATTTCTTACTAGATTTGATCAGCTCAATCAATTTTGAATAATGTGTATCTGACTACTAAGATTCCTAAATCCTTTTTTGGCAAAGAAGGTTAAACAATCATCAATGCCAATATACCAAAATCACAATTAGTAGGGCTACAATAGAACTGAGTAGAGTCGAGCTTCAGCATGTTCAAGCTCAAGCTCATTTGGCAGCATCCTGTTCAAGCTCGACTCAACAAAAATTGAGCTTTTATAGCCTTTGTCCAAGCTCGAGCTTGTTTAAAAACCTCTGTTCAAGCTCGGTTCGTGTTCAATTTAGAGCTCGATTAGTTAGGCTTATTGAGCAGCTCATCAACAAGCCTCATCGAGACGCACGTTGACAAGTTGGTGGCTTGGCTCGAATAGACAAAATGAAATCATAAATAAAGCTAATCAGCATGCCTAAGCCACCAGTTGCCAGTTGTTCAGCAAATGGCCATCACATGTTTCTTTTTTATAGAGCAAAATCATTCTTGTTCAGGCAGTGTCAGACTAAAGCCCCATAGTTTTTTTTTTATTTGTTAATGCCACGAAGGGGAGAGAGAGAGAGAGAGATAGTAATTTAGGAGAGAGAGAGAGAGGCGAGCAAAAGAATGAAAACACGAAATAAATAGAGAGAGAGAGAGGGGTGGGCAAAGGCAAAAGTTTAAAAATAATAATTTTTAATATATTTTCTTAAATTAGTTAAATAATGTGAGACTTAATTATCTTTTTAGTCAAATAAGATATAATATTTATTTTTAATTAAATAAGACATAATCGAGCTTCTTAATGAGCATGTTCACGAGCTCCAAACGATACTATTCGTGCACATAAAGGAGCTGAATAACAAGTTGTTTAAGCTTGTTTATTTAGATATCGAGTATTTATCAAATGTATTCAAGCTTGCGGATTTACCTTATCAAACGAACATAAACAAGCTTGATGGGGACATCAGATTTCAACACGTGTACCATCGCCGACGGTGAGATCAACGGCTACGATCCAGAGCCTCTACTTTTGAGTTTTATAGCTTATGTCATGTATTTTCTTAGTTTTTCCGAGTTTGCCCCTGAGGGCATTGTTTGACTTATGTAACCCAGAGGGCATTTACGTCTTTTCTTTTCTTTCATTTTTAGCCTCCTTATATGAGGCAATATGCATTGTATTTTCTTAGTTTTGATGAAATGAAATATTATCCTTTGTTCTCTTTGTGAGTGCACTCCCCTTTGATCTCTTAGTGAGTTCAAAGGGCTAAAGAGATCTGTCAGTTAGTTCTCAATTTAATTCTTGCTTGTAGTGTGAAGGAGAAGAAGAGCCGAAATTCGAGACGAAGAGATCGTGGAAGAAATTCTCAGATTTCTTCTGAGTTCTCTCCCCTCCACCTTGTGCCGTCTCCCTGGGCCAGCAAAAGTCGCCGGCCACTGGTCTTCCGCCCCAGCCAGGCTGCTGGCCTCACTAGCCATCCCGACCCAGCCAACCCCCCCCCCTCTCGCCGGCCCAAATCCCGCCCAGCAGCCGCCGGTTCACCCAGCCCGCCGGTCCCATCCCACCTTGCCGCCGCCTCTTGATTCTATTTTTTTGTTTTCTTTTCTTTTTCTGTTTCAGATTTCAAATTTCTGAAATTCAAGAGTTTCTTTGGCCATTATTGTTTCCTAAAATTGTTCCCTTAATTCAAGCAATCAAAATAAATTGATATTGCATTTGAATTCGAAATTCAAGTTCAATTCCAATTGATTGTTTTAATTTAGGAAACCTCTTTCTTTATTAAAACTGAAATTCAAATTTCAGAGTTTTTATAAAATCCTGAACTTAATCTTGTGGTCCCCACCTTTCAAAATTCGGCCCTCTCTCTCCTCTCCACAAGGCCGACCATGCTCCCCATTAATTCCTTTTAATTTTTCTTTATTCTCTCATTAAACCTCTTTCCTAATCCCATTTTCAATTTCAAATTCTGAAATTGAATTTGGAAGGTGCCAATTTCAGAAACCTGAGACAAATCTCAGGAGCGAATTTCCCCTTTCTTCCCTAGCATCACCCGCCCAGCCCTTCTCCACCCGCGGCCTGCCTCCTCCTCCCCTCCATGGCTCTCGTCTTGCTTCTTGCCGCATTTTTTTTTCTTTTCTTTTGGATTCGACGCTCACTACCGCCATGCATGGATGAGCCCGAATGGAATTTCAGGTTTGAATACGACCACAACGGAAGGGTCGACATTCTCCGTTCACCCTTTTTTGACGTGGAATTCGACTTCGACGACACCCCTGAAGAATACTTGGACCGGATCTTGCCAACTCTCGTGGACTCCATAGACGATCATTTCTCCATCTATACGTGGATCATCGAAAGCCGTCCACCCGCTCCTCCGAACCCGACCTCCATCCCGGCGACAAGTCCTCTCAAGATCACCTGTCTACTAGTGGCGCCGCTAAGCCTGCTCACGGTTCTTTTCCGCTAGCCTCCACTTCAAATTGAGTGACGGATCCTAAGGTGAAGGATCTAAACCTTAAATTTGGGGCTTTGTTATTTTAGCTATTCGCATTATTTGAAATTTTGACTTTATTTTGTAAGGCCTTCTAATCTTTGACTGTGACTTCTTGTTGTTACTTAATCACTCGTCTTTGAATTCTTGAACTTAAATTGATTACGCATAAAGTTTTGGGGAAGCAAACCTTAATTCAATATTTCTATTAATTTTAGGTGCAATTCACATTTCATTGCATGATAGTTTCACATCATTTGTGGTATCAGAGCATGGCTACCATGCTTGGCATGTTTAGAAAACATCCTAGGGTCTATCTTCATATTGGAGTTTAATTTCGGCATGCATATCATTGCTTAGAAAGCAAATTTTCACTGTTTTTGTCACTGTTTTTTGCATTTCCTGCACTCATTTAGTTGGGTTAGATCATAGTAACTAGCATCTTAGTGTTGGCCTTTTGTTTGGAAAGGTGCCCAAGTGTTTAGAACAACTTTGGCCTGATTAAACCCTGCTGTCCACACCTTCCAGCCACTGCTAAGCTTCTTTTAGAAGACTTTAGGCCTTGCGTAGCTACTGTCCTCTGTTTTCTGCAGCTGTTAGACTTCCGTTAGTGAGCCTATAGTCGCTGTTTAGGTGCTGCCTTGACCCGGGAACCTTGCCAAATCACTTAGGTGACTTCCCACTCTTCAGTGCTTGCTGTCCCACACGTTCCAGCTGCTGTAACTTCGATTTCAGCAAACATTTCAGTGGGATTAGTGGCTGTCCGTGACTTACGAAGCCGTCCTAGTGATCCCTAGCACCCAACCATGGACCCAACTCATATGCAAGCAACCCTTGACCTCATTTTGGGCCAATTGGGTACCGTTACTCAGCAAATTCGCAACACCCAAACCGATTAGCTGACTTTAGGCGCCACACGAGTGACCGACTAGATAACATCGAGCGTAACGGGAATCCTGCAATTTATACGCCATCAAGACCTCACTCACCTTATGGCGAAGAAAACCGACCCGATCATGAACCCCCTCGAGATCCCGGACGTTTTCACGACCATTACCAATGCAACCCTAGGCCACCTCAAGAGCCCATAGGGGACGACAACACTTGGAGAGACAACGACGCTCAATTACTGAAGAACATCAGGATTGACGCCCCGACCTACGACGGAACCCTTGACCCTCAAGTTTTCCTAGATTGGCTGAAGTCAATGGATAGTTATTTCAAATGGTACAACATCTCTGAGGCGAGGAAAGTGAGGTTCGCCGAGATGAAGCTCATTGGTCGAGCCAACCTGTACTGGACCAACTTAGAAAACATGCGCGAAGCTCGCGGTGAACACCCTATCAGCGATTGGAGAACCATGAAGCAAGAGCTTAGGAGAAAATACCTCCCACCTTCCTACTATCCTAAACTCCTAGATAAGTGGAATAGACTGACTCAAGGAAGCAAACCTGTTAAGGACTACATCTCTGCCTTCGACGATTTCTTGATTCGTTGCAACGGCGAGGAGTCCGCCACCCCAACCCAAATCCTATCCATGTTTAGAGCTGGCCTTAGGGAAGACCTTAGAACCGAACTTTTTGCTAGAGGAATTGACACCTTAGAGGCAGCGTGCAGCCTTGTACTTGACCTAGAGGAGTCCAAGACCCACTCCCACACTAGGCAGTTTGACGCTCGACCAAACCCATATCGAACTTCCACCAGCCAGTCCCAGAACCGACCCACGAACGCGATAGGTAGTCGACCCACTGCTAGCACAGCCCAACCTCGTCCGGACTCTAAGAGTAAACCCACCGACCGTGATCCTCCCAAAGCGAATTCTGGAACCAAATGTTATAAGTGTCATGGGTATGGACACATTGCTTCACAATGTTCCAGTCCCTATAAGGTCACCATAATAGAAGAGGTGGATGATGACGAAGAGGAACCTGAAACTGACTTAGTTCACCACGTTGATGAGGACGAGGATTCTTTCACTGAAGATGAACCTATCACCCTTCAAGTCGTTAGATGTGCTTTGTCCCAGCCGAAACTAAGTGATGACTGGAGAAGGACTTCCATTTTTCACACCTTTACTAAGATCGGAGATAAAAACTGTAAGGTCATTATCGATAGTGGAAGTTGTATTAACGTCGTCTCCTCGGCAATGATTTCTAAACTAAACCTTAAAGCCACACCACACCCAAATCCTTACAAAGTGGCCTGGATTAACTCCACCTCTATGGAAATCAAAGATAAAAGCCTTATCCCGCTCGAATTCAATGGATACCAAGAGAAGATTTGGTGTGACGTCTTGACCATGGATGTGGGCCAAATTATTCTAGGCCGCCCTTGGTTGTTTGACAACGACGTCCATATTTATGGGAGGACAAACAACTGCGTGTTTGAGCACAATGGAAAGAAAATTAAATTGATTCCCTCTCAACCTAAGTCCGACAAGGGTGAAATTAAAGCTGTTCCTCCTAAAACCAGTAAGGGCCTACACCTCGTGACAGCGAAAGAACTAGATATGGAGTTTAACCAAGGATCACCCATGTACGCCCTAGTAGCTAGGGAAGTTAATGAGGATCAGGGGGAGCCTGTCCCCGAAGAGGTTAAGCCTCTTTTAGAAGCTTTTGCTGATGTCTTCCCGGAGGATTTACCTAACCAACTTCCCCCCCTTAGAGATATCCAACACGTGATTGACTTAGTGCCGGGAGCTTCCCTACCTAACCTCCCCCACTACCATATGAACCCGACAGAGCATACGGAACTAAAAAGGCAAGTAGATGAGCTGCTGCAGCGCGGATTTATCAAGAAAGCCTTAGCCCGTGTGCAGTCCCTGCCCTCTTAACTCCTAAGAAGGACGGCTCCTGGAGGATGTGTGTTGATAGCCGCGCTATCAACAAGATTACCGTAAAATATCGTTTCCCGATCCCTCGATTAGACGACATGTTAGACATGATGACTGGGGCAACGCTGTTCTCAAAGGTTGACCTTAAAAGCGGATATCATCAAATCCGAATCCGCCCCGGGGATGAATGGAAGACGGGTTTTAAAACTAAAGACGGATTGTACGAATGGATGGTTATGCCATTTGGTCTTAGCAACGCCCCTAGCACCTTCATGCAGATTATGACCCAAGTCCTTCGACCGTTTCTCGGAAAATTCGTGGTCGTCTATTTCGATGATATTTTGATCTATAGCAAATCGGTAGACCAACATTTGGAACACTTGAAGCAAGTTTGCGAAATTTTGAGGAAATAACAGTTGTATGCAAACCCTCGGAAGTGTGTGTTTCTCACTGATAGTGTTACCTTTCTGGGATTCATAATTTCAGCTCGAGGAATCTCAGCCGACCTGAAAAGGTTAGAGCGATTAATGAGTGGCTTGAGCCCAAGACTATAAGAGACGTTCGGAGTTTTCGCGGATTGGCCACATTCAATAGGAGGTTTATTAGAAACTTTAGCACTATAGTGGCGCCCATAACCGACTGCCTCAAGAAAGGCGAATTTCATTGGACGACAGCTGCCACTAAAGCTTTCGAGGATATTAAAAGAAAAATGGTTGAATCCCCTGTTATGCGTCTTCCTGATTTTTCTAAAGTCTTTGAGGTAACATGTGATGCATCAGGAATTGGGATAGGAGGAGTTTTATCTCAAGAAGGACACCCTGTGGCATTCTTTAGTGAGAAGCTGAACGACATTCGTCAGAGGTACTCTACCTATGATAAGGAATTCTATGCGGTCGTTCAGTCCCTCCGATACTGGAGACACTATTTACTGCCCCAAGAATTTGTGATATTTTCAGATCACGAAGCCTTAAGATACATCAATTCACAGAAGAAACTCAATGCCCGCCATGGCCGTTGGGTTGAATTCCTGCAGGAGTATACTTACACGATTAGACACAAAGCAGGAACTGAGAATAAGGCTGCTGACGCCCTCAGTCGAAGAATGATGACTACCCAGGAAATGAGGACGGAAGTAATTGGTTTTGAGCGACTTAAGAATGACTATTTGGACTGCCCCGATTTTAAAGAAACTTACACCCTACTGACTAATGGTGGTGGACCTTTAATAGATGATTTCCTTTTGGAGGATGGCTATTTGTTCAAGGCCCAAAAACTCTGTATTCCGAATACCTCTCTGCGAGAATTTCTAGTCTGGGAGCTGCATGCGGGAGGACTAGCTGGCCACTTTGGTCAATCCAAAACTATTGCCGCGCTAGAGAATAGATTCTATTGGCCCACCCTGAAACGCGACGTTGGCAAGCTTATAAAGAGATGTCACACCTGCCAACTTGCCAAACAACGAAAACAAAACACGGGCCTCTACACCCCACTACCTGTACCTAATTGCCCTTGGCAGGATGTAAGCATGGACTTTGTATTAGGTTTACCCAAGACCCTCAGAAAACACGATTCTGTTTGTGTCGTCGTTGATAGATTTTCTAAGATGACCCATTTCCTACCCTGTTCCAAAACTTTTGACACATCCCGGGTCGCTAAGCTATACTTTGACGAGATTGTGAGACTTCATGGGTTACCTAAGACTATCGTATCCGACAGGGATGTCAAATTCACAAGTTATTTCTGGAAAACAGTTTGGCATAAGATGGGTACGAAATTACAGTTTTCTACAGCCTTCCACCCTCAGACCGATGGCCAAACCGAAGTTGTAAACAGAAGTTTGGGAAACCTCTTAAGAACGTTAGTTGGGGAAAACCTTAGAGACTGGGATTCTAAGTTACCGATCGCCGAGTTTGCCTATAATAATTCTGTCAACCGAACCACGGGTCTGAGTCCTGCCGAGATTGTGTATGGTTACAAACCAAAGCAACCTATAGATCTTATTCCCATGGGTCCTAAGGCTAGGTCATCTGAGTCAGCATCTGCATTTGCATCGCATTTACATGAATTGCACAGAGAAATTAATAAAAAAATTGAATTGAGCAATGCCAACTATAAACTTAATGAGGACCTCAAGAGAAGGTTCAAAGAATTTAATGTGGGTGATTATGTAATGGTTCAGATTCGTCCGGAGCGGTTCCCGCGAGGGACCGTTAAGAAGTTACACGCGAGAAGCGCGGGCCCTTTCAGAATAATCTCTAAAATTAATAGTAATGCTTATGTGCTCGACCTTCCCGAAGGTTTTAACTTTAGCCCCACTTTTAACGTTGAAGATCTTGTAGCTTATGAGGGTCCAGAGTTTAACCCACCCAACCCATTACTTGATGAGCTTTGTGAATCCCCACCTGGTGAGATCCCCAGCCTTCCCCCACTCCCAAAACTCCCCACTTTACCTACTGCGGAAAGGATCGAGGCTGTGCTTAGCGATGAAATCATTTCTACTAGAGACGGTGGTCGCCGGAGGTACTTAGTTCAATGGGCAGGAAAGCCGGAGACGGAGAACGTGTGGATCGACCGAGATGAGCTACAGAGATTAGACCCAGACCTGCTGGAGTGGTACGAGGCTTCTAGAGACACCCACTCGACGGGGTCGAGTTCTCTCCCACCCGGGGAGAATGATGGGGACATCAGATTTCGACACGTGTACCATCGCCGACGGCGCAGATCGACGGCTACGATCCAGAGCCTCTACTTTTGAGTTTTATAGCTTATGTCATGTATTTTCTTAGTTTTTTCGAGTTTGCCCCTGAGGGCATTGTTTGACTTATATGGCCCCGAGGGCATTTACGTCTTTTCTTTTCTTTCATTTTTAGCCTCCTTATACGAGGCAATATGCATTGTATTTTCTTAGTTTTGATGAAATGAAATATTATCCTTTGTTCTCTTTGTGAGTGCACTCCCCTTTGATCTCTTAGTGAGTTCAAAGGGCTAAAGAGATCTCTCCGTGAGTTCTCAATTTAATTCTTGCTTGTAGTGTGAAGGAGAAGAAGAGCCGAAATTCGAGACAAAGAGATCGTGGAAGAAATTCTCAGATTTCTTCTGAGTTCTCTCCCCTCCACCTTGTGCCGTCTCCCTGGGCCAGCAAAAGCCGCCGGCCACTGGTCTTCCGCCCCAGCCAGGCCGCTGGCCTCACTAGCCATCCCGACCCAGCCAACCCCCCCCTCTTGCCGGCCCAAATCCCGCCCAGCAGCCGCCGGTTCACCCAGCCCGTCGGCCCCCTCCCACCTTGCCGCCGCCTCTTGATTCTATTTTTTTGTTTTCTTTTCTTTTTCTATTTCAGATTTCAAATTTCTGAAATTCAAGAGTTTCTTTGGCCATTATTGTTTCCTAAAATTGTTCCCTTAATTCAAGCAATCAAAATAAATTGATATTGCATTTGAATTCGAAATTCAAGTTCAATTCCAATTGATTGTTTTAATTTAGGAAACCTCTTTCTTTATTAAAACTGAAATTCAAATTTCAGAGTTTTTATAAAATCCTGAACTTAATCTTGTGGTCCCCACCTTTCAAAATTCGGCCCTCTCTCTCCTCTCCACAAGGCCGGCCATGCTCCCCATTAATTCCTTTTAATTTTTCTTTATTCTCTCATTAAACCTCTTTCCTAATCCCACTTTCAATTTCAAATTCTGAAATTGAATTTGGAAGGTACCAATTTCAGAAACCTGAGACAAATCTTGGGAGCGAATTTCCCCTTTCTTCCCTAGCATCACCCGCCCAGCCCTTCTCCACCCGCGGCCTGCCTCCTCCTCCCCTCCGTGGCTCTCGGCTTGCTTCTTGCCGCATTTTTTTTTCTTTTCTTTTGGATTCGACGCTCACTACCGCCATGCATGGATGAGCCCGAATGGAATTTCGGGTTTGAATACGACCACAACGGAAGGGTCGACATTCTCCGTTCACCCTTTTTTGACGTGGGATTCGACTTCGACGACACCCCTGAAGAATACTTGGACCGGATCTTGCCAACTCTCGTGGACTCCATAGACGATCATTTCTCCGTCTATACGTGGATCATCGAAAGCCGTCCACCCGCTCCTCCGAACCCGACCTCCATCCCGGCGACAAGTCCTCTCAAGATCACCTGTCTACTAGTGGCGTCGCTAAGCCTGCTCACGGTTCTTTTCCGCTAGCCTCCACTTCAAATTGAGTGACGGATCCTAAGGTGAAGGATCTAAACCTTAAATTTGGGGCTTTGTTATTTTAGCTATTCGCATTATTTGAAATTTTGACTTTATTTTGTAAGGCCTTCTAATCTTTGACTGTGACTTCTTGTTGTTACTTAATCACTCGTCTTTGAATTCTTGAACTTAAATTGATTACGCATAAAGTTTTGGGGAAGCAAACCTTAATTCAATATTTCTATTAATTTTAGGTGCAATTCACATTTCATTGCATGATAGTTTCACATCAAAGCTCTTATTGAGTCGAGCTACGAGTAGCTCGTTGAACGCTCGGTTCATATGTAACATTACCAATCAAGAGAAGAAATTACCTCTAAATGGAATCTCTCCATATCTTGTATCAATTACTTATCAGAACTGAGCTATATACAAGATAATCTAGCAAACTTCCTGCTTTGAGCGTCTACCACCATATTAATCTTACTAGGAAGATAATAAATAGTCAGATCATAATTTTTTATCAACTCATACATGTGTCAAGTTTAGATCCTTGAGTGAATATATATTTCAAACTCTGATGGTCAGTAAAAATCTCACACCTAACACCGTATAGATAGTGTCTTTAAGTCTTTAAAGCAAAAACTACAACAACAAGTTTCAAATCATGCGTCAAATAGTTCCCACTCATGTGACTTCAAATGTTTGGAAGTACAAGCTATAACTCGACCATGCTACATCAGAACACACCCCAAACCTCTCAGTGAATCATCACTAAATACCTGAAAGACTTCTGTACTAGAAGGAAGAGCCAAAATTGGAACAAAAGTCAAACAATCATTCAATCTCTAAAAACTGACCTCAAACTCTGATGCCCAGATAAAAGCTACTCACTTTTGAGTTAATCTTGTCAAAAGTGTAAAAATCTAAGAAAATTCTTTTATAAACTTCTTATAATATCCAGCCATATCCATGAAACTTTGTACCTCAAACATAGTAGCAAGCCTCATCCAATTAGTGATTGCCTGAACTTTCCAATGATCTACAGAGATACCAGTACTACTCACCATGTATCTTATAAAAGAAATACTCACCTAGAACTCATACTTAGAAATTTTAGTATGTAATTGATGCTGCGAGGTCAAGGCAGTTGAGAGAAAGTTGTTGAGACTTAGGGGTGCAAGAATACAGGTTTTTTTTAGCTTTTGTATAGGATTTAGGTAAATTTTAAATAAAACTACATAAATAAATAGAGGCGTACGCCTCATACCAGCGAGGTGAGTTGGTGTTAAAAGAAAAATCATAATAATTTTGAGGATCATCTTTTTCTCATACCAATTTAGCTTCTTTGTGTGAGGCAGGGTAGAGGAAGAATTCATGTACGTTGGTTTAGGGATTCTCCATCATATTAAGAAGGGTTTCATGCTATAATAAATTGAATAAGAAGCATATTTCACTTAAAAATGTGCTAAAGAATTTTCAAGAAAAAAATGGTGTTAAAAGAAAAAAAAAAGTTATTCTCTTATAATATATATTTAGATATCTAATGATAAGATATGTATTAGACAATGAAGCATCATATTTGAATATTAAAATAATTGTTTACTTATTGATTCATCTAGTTCTTTTGCATCTTGCAATCATAATAATTTTGAATACTAATACTATGGATGATTTATATGTTAAGATGTTTTAAAAACGCTAAGGCTTTGTTTGAAATAGCTTTCTTACTTTTTTTTTTTAAATAGTTTGCTAACATAAAAATTTATAGAACTAAAATTTTTTGTACTAGACAGTGTGCTTTATAAAATAGGAAGAAAGCTGCCCCAAATGAGGACTAATTCTATTTTTAGAAGTAGATTAAAAGATATAATGTTGCCTTCCCTTAGCAGTAGTTGTAAAACCTTGCATTCAAGTTCAATTTCTTATAAGCATTCTTCGTGTAGCTAATTTGTTTTACGCACATCTAAGTCTCAAAATCATATTAACTCTACATCTAAAAATAAAATGTATAATTATAAAATCATTCATGCATGCTTAGATGCCCAAATCTTGGAAATAAGTTTGAGTTGCAAGTTAGTCTTCATGTGGTGTAGAAATCATCTAATCTTAATTTTTTTAAGAAAAATCTGGAGCTTTAGTGGAGATTTTAACCTAACTTTTTCTCTTTTTTTCTTAGAGCATATACAACTATACTATTACTTGAGTTTAGACAGAATACAAAATTATGTGATTTATTTACACTAAATATTCCTTAGTTTACCGAAGGTAATAAGGTCAATAATTATTTTTTTTAGCATTGTCATCTATAGCTTATCTAATGTTTATTTAATGTCAACCAATTGCTAAAGACATATGTTTAACATTGATCAAAATATCCTGTAAGCTCCTTTTATGTCCAACAGTATACGAATTTGTGCTTGAATGTTTGCTATGATATATTTAGCTACATGTATGCATCATAAGTACAAATTGTCACACTCCAATTAATTCACTAAAGTAAGAATTCTGCCCTTTTATAAACAAATTAAAAAGGATTATTCTACTAAAGTTGAAACATAGTCTTTATTTAATTCTCTTCATTTTTTTATTTTCTTTTACCTTTTTATGTATTGTTAATGTTCTATTTTTATCAAAACTATTTTCTTGGAGTTTTCAATGTTTTTGATTAATCATATTATCATTTTTTTTTGCAGCAGAATATCAAGGGCTCAAAGAATTAAATAAATGAGCTATCCGGATCAGAGTTATGCCACTATCCCGATCATCATCATCCTCTTCATTTTCGGTATCACCAGCATCCTTTTATACTTATTTTACCCGCGTTCTACTGCTTCCCCTCGAGGCACCACACTCAGGACCTGGCCTAATTATGCTGAGGCCATACGTCAGGACCCACGGGCAGCCTCAGTAGACAGCTGCGCAATATGCCTTACCAACTATAATGAGGAGGAGGAAGGGGAGAACAATGCATTGAAGATACTACCTGGTTGCGGGCATGTGTTTCATGCCATATGTGTGGATCAATGGCTGAGACAATATCCAACTTGTCCAATTTGTCGGTCACCGGTGACGCAAGGATGATCAGATTCTATTTGAAACTTGGAATGAAGGTTTTTAAGCTAATAATTAACTCTTTAATTGGAGTTTGCAGAATATTTGAAGTGGTAATTTATAGTGTTTCACATTCCTTCGAATGGATGTGAGAATGTTATGGTTTGGAATATGAAAGGTTGTAAATAGAGTTGTTAATTTTAAGAGATATTAATTATAATAATGTAGTTTACTGAATAACCTAATAATAATATCAAATGAAAGGTTGGAATATGAAAGGTTGTAAATAAAGTTGTTAATTTTAAGAGATATTAATTATAATGATGTACTTTATTGAATAACCTAAGAATGCCATGGATTTCAAGTTTTCTTTTTTGAGGCAACAGCGCTGGTGGTAATGTAGGTGCACTAAAAAAACACACTCGGAGCAGCAGATACCATACCAACTGAAGCTATGTGATTCATCTTAAACTGTTGCAGGGCTACTGATGAATTTGTGGAAGGCGATTGAGGAACTATTCTATGAGGCAATTTCTTATTCTGGTGGCCAACAAAATGACAATATAGGTCCCAGTGCTCATATGTCATGTCCTTTAAGCGCATCTCAAGCTTTTGACAAATGCTTGACCTCTCAAAATCTTGCTTATCATGTGTAGGCTTAATAAAATTTGCCTCCAGAACCCCAATAACGCCCTCTGCCTTTGCCATAGCAACTTTCCAAAAAGGCAGAATAGAGCGATTCTTGTGGTAGACATTGAATCCTTGAACATTAATAGCAGGCGCACCATTCATGAATCCAATCGTAGTGTCCACAATTAACTCCTGGTTTACAACAACTTGTGGTATGTACCTAATGCACTCGATATACATTAAATCTTTAACAATGTGGTGAGGCTCAACTTCTACACCACGTAACAATATCTTGAAGTTTTGTGGCAACTTCTGATACAAGATTGATGAGTATACTCAGAGTGAATATTGATATCGAGCTGCAACATTTGTTTGGGTTAGTTCAGCTTCCGTGTAGACTTATTTACTTACTTTGCTCTACATGCCTCCAGTGATCAGTATATCCTCTGAATCCGTGTAAAAGTCAAACTCCATAACACCATCATCATTGTGCCACAGATTGAACATGATAAATTTAGTTCCATGATGTCCTATGTCATCAAACTGCTTCAACAGTTCAACTTCTGTTACTATATTTTTTATGTCATAGTTTAGTACTTCAGGGTAATTTATAAAAAGAGAATAAAGAAATCATACTGTCCATTGATATTGACCAATGATTAAATGTGATAATGAGTTTTTATCATTCAAAAAACTACTGATTTTCGTATATTTACTGAATCTATAATTTTAAGTTAAAGAATAAATCATAATTATAATAAACAGAGCATCATTTAGAAATAATCTCATCATTAAAAAAAATTATATGTTATAATTTGGATGTCATACATAATTTAGAGGAAAAAAAAATTTATGAAGTAGATCAAGATATTGGAAATGTCAAATTTAAGCATATATATTCAAAGGAGGCAAAATTATTTGGAATGATGAGTCTTACTTTTGATGTCTCATAGAGTGCTTGCTGTTTATTAGTTTTTTAGTATTGGTTTAATAAATCTAGAAAATAATTGGAGAAACTAATAAAAATAAAGACAAAAAATGAATGAAATGCAACTCTAAATTTAAACTTAAATATATACTACTATAAAAAATTTTTAGCAAGAACACATAGAAAAAGTACCTTTAGCGAACATTCAAGAGCTGCAACCAGATTAACACAAATTACTTTTAACGAACATTCAAGAGTTGCAACCAGATTAATACTTTTCATCAGATTGAAACAATGAGATGCATTCAAGAACATGATTATCAAATAATATAAAGTGATAGAAAAATACAAATAAAATTGAATTAAGCAAGCAATCTAATTACTCCAATTAGCCCATCAGGTCTCTAGAGAAATCCTAGAACTAAGCAATAACAAGATCCCCAAATGAAAACACAAGCATAAAAAATCCATTACTACAAATCTAGAAGAAAACAGGATCTGATTAATCATATATGTCCTAGTATTAGACCCTCTTCTCTACTCATGAAGATCATAATCTAGCTAAATGTGGTTCTAATGTTGGAAAGATATATGTGACTACATATCAGACCTGGTTCTGATATTTTAATTAACAGAAGTTTAAGATTCTTAACTATCAAATAACGTCTTCAGTTCAACCATTTGGCATAAGATATTTATCTAAATTGTAGCAATATTTGGTATTTTTTAACTGCAAAAGTGTTACGCCGGCCCAGGAGGGGCCGGCTGGACCGATCCAAGAGGGACCGGTTCGGGTCTATTCCAGGCGCCAGAAGACCCAGGCGGAACCCCCTGTTTGGGGCGGAAGTTTTGTGGAGCCCACCATGGGCTCAATGCAAGATTATGAGTGAAATTATTTGAACTAAGGGCTGTTTAGGTATTTTGAAATATTCCTTTGTCTTTAATTAGGAGTTTTGGAGGGGATTTAGAGGATCTTGAATTTGAATTACTTTGAGATCTAGGGTTTGGTATTCTTGGGCTCTTGGCTTTGCCGGAGATCGTTGGAGAGTTTTTCCTTCCTCTCGAATTGAAGGAAAGTTGTATCTTGCAAGTGCTTTTCATTTCTTATTGGAATACAAGTGTTTGCTTTGATTTCCTACAAGTTTCTTCTCAGATTCCCACTGTTTGTGCTGTTTTTTCTGCTGTAAACAGCAGATTTCTGCTGTTTTCTTGATGTGGACAGCCATTTGGCTGTTATTTGTTCAACGATTTGGGATAGGTTTGCTTGCGAACTCAAGTATTACCTTAGGGTTACTTGCGAACTCAAGTATTTCCTATCAAATTGGTATCAGAGCATCAATTTGGGACCACCGGCGGTTAAAATTCTAAAATTTCAGCAAGTTTATCGTTTCCGGAAGAAGATTTTTTGGGATCCGTTAGAAGAACGATGGCCAGAAAGAAGGTGGACGTCTTGGAAGGCGAAGTCGGTCAATTAAAAACCGATTTGGAGGAAAGATTTTTTTTTATTTTCAAAATCAAATCACCACCAACAACGAAAGGTTGGAGGGAAAGTTCACGGCAATGGAAGAAATGATGAAGAAATTACTTGAGATGAAGACTAATCCGACGACGTCGGAAGCAAGAGAGACTATCGGCGACCATGGCGTAGGAGGGAATCCGAACCCGCTTCGGGTGAGGAGGAATCCGGAAGTAGAGATCCTTGAGGGAGAGGACGACATGCCACCTCTAGAGCCATTTTCTAGAGAGGAGATGAGCATGGGAAATGATCGAAGAGGTGCTGATTTTGGCGTTAGAAGAAAGGGATTTCAGCGTCGAGGTGTTGAATTTCAGCGTCGATGTGCTGATTTAGAAAGGGGCAGAGGGGAATATGACGACGAATTCGGATACCATCGTCAGCGGGATGACCGGGACACTTGGGGAGTACCTCCTCTTCGAGGAATGGGAGGTTACAGAGGGTACCGGGGTAACGGAGGGGATCCTAAGGTGAGGAAGTTGAAGATGCTCATCTTTGAGGGTGAAGATGATCATGGCTAGATATACAAGGTGGAGCGTTACTTTGCAATCAACGGGTTGACAGATGATGAGAAGCTGACGGCGGCATGATTGTGTCTGGAAGGGAAGGCGTTGCAATGGTATCAGTGGCGAGACAGGAGAGAGCCTATCCGAAACTGGAGAGAGTTCAAGGATTGTTTATTAGAGCGTTTCTGAGCCGATGGGGGAGGAAACTTCTATGAGCAGTTCTTTGCTCTGATTCAGGAGGGGGCCGTGGCTGACTATCGGGATAGATTCGAGTACTTGGCTAGCCGTTTGGATCACATCTCAGAATCGGCCCTAGAGGGAAATTTCAAGAAGGGGCTCAAACCGGAGATACGAACAGCTGTCAGAGTGCTGGAGCCAAGAAACCTAGGGAAGGCTATGGAGCTGGCACAACTGGTGGAAGATCAGAAGAGATCAGAAAGGGGACCTCGAGGAAACTATTCAGGAGGGTCACATAGGATGACTACAACCTTCTTGCCTTCGAAGGCGGCAGCACCGGCGAGTCAGAAAGAATGGCCAAAAGAGAGAACTGGAGGGGGAAATGGGGGACAATTCAAGAGGCTAACAGAGAAGGAGATGCAGGAAAAGAGAGCAAAGGGGGTGTGCTTCCGTTGTGATGAGAAGTACATGCCGGGGCATAGATGCAAGGACCGAACTCTTCAAGTTCTCATAGTCTGTGAAGACGAGGAGGGAGGTGGGAGCAGGACTGAAGAGGAGGAGGATAAGCTTCATCTGGATGTGGCAGAAGTTTCTTTAAACTCAGTAGTGGAATTCACTCCGAGTCACACTATGAAGGTGAGAGGAGAGATAGCTGATCGCGGGGTGGTGGTGTTGATCGATAGTGGAGCAACCCACAATTTCATCTCCACCCAGATAGTGGAGCTGCTTGGGATGGAGTTGGTAGATACAGGAGGCTACGGGGTGATGATGGGTACGAGAAAAGTGGAAATTGGTAGAGGGCTTTGTAGATGAGTGGTGCTGACGATCCAGGGGATCCAGGTGAAGGAGGACTTCCTCCCCTTGGAATTGGGGAGTACTGATGTCATCCTGGGGATGAAGTGGCTGCAGACTTTGGGGGAGACCAAGATCAATTGGGGTACACTGAGGATGGAACTGATGATAGGAGGGAGAAAGAGGATGATTCAGGGGGATGTGGGGCAGACCAAGGCCGGGGTTTCTCTCAAATCCCTAATCAGGACCATTCAGGAGGAAGGAGAAGGCTATTTGGTGGAATTGCACAGTCTGGAGAGAGCTAGAATGGAGGAGGGAGGAGACATACCCCTCTCCGTTCAACCGTTGATTCAGCAGTTCCAAGAAGTGTTTCAGCCACCTTAGGGATTACCACCACAGAGGGAGCGAGAGCATGCTATTGTGTTGAAGGAAGGCGTTTCACCCATCAGTGTACATCCTTATCGTTACCTTCAGTTCCAGAAAGATGAAATTGAACGGTTGATCAGAGAGATGTTGGAGGCAGAGATCATCCGACCCAGCATCAGCCCTTTCTCTAGTCCCATTCTGTTGGTGAAAAAGAAGGATGGCAGCTGGCGATTTTGTGTAAATTACCGAGCGCTAAACAAGGAGACTGTACCTGACAAATTTCCCATACCAGTCATCGATGAACTGTTAGAATAATTGAGTGGGACAGTGATCTTCAGCAAAATAGACTTGAAATCGGGCTACCATCAGATCCGGATGAAGGAAGATGTACCCAAGACGACTTTTAGAACTCATGATGGACATTATGAGTTCCTAGTGATGTCATTTGGTCTTACCAATGCCCCTGCTACATTCCAGACACTGATGAATGAGGTTTTCAAACCTTTTCTAAGACGATTTGTGTTGGTATTTTTTGACATCCTGATCTATAGCAAGACAGAGGAAGAACACTAGGAGCATTTGAAAAGGGTTTTAGAGGTACTACAGAAGCACCAGCTGAGGGCTAATTTAAAGAAATGTAGCTTTGCACAAATCAGTGTAGACTACTTGGGCCACGTGGTATCAAAAGACGGGGTAGCAGCAGATCAGTCCAAAATTGAGGCAATGCTCAAGTGGCCAGTGCCAAAGAACCTGAAGGAGTTGAGGGGATTCCTAGGACTAACATGTTACTACATAAGGTTTGTGAAAGGATACAGCACTATAGCGTGGCCACTCACGGAACAGCTGAAGAAGGATGGTTTCTTATGGGGGAAAATGGCCACATCAGCATTCGAGAACTTGAAGAAGGCGATGACAATGGTGCCGGTTTTAGCATTGCCAGACTTCACTCAGAGCTTCATTGTGGAGACAGATGCATCAGGCTATGGGCTGGGAGCAGTTCTTATATAGAGTCGTAGGACCATCGCCTATTTCAGCCAGGTGTTGACTGCCAAAGCCAGGCTGAAATCAGTTTATAAGAGAGAATTAATGGCCATCGTTTTGGCCATCCAGAAGTGGCGACTCTACCTACTGGGGAGGCATTTCATTGTTAGGACCGATCAAAGAAGCCTGAAGTACTTGTTGGAACGACGCATGGTGACGGAGGAGCATCAGAGGTGGCTGTCCAAGTTACTTGGATACGATTTTGAGATTCAGTATCGGCCAGGGGTGGAGAACAAGGCGGCAGATGCCTTGTCCAGATGTATGGGGGAGTTGCAGACAGTGGCACTGTCTGTTCCTTTAAAGTTAGATTGGGAAGTCATCCAAGAAGAAAGCACGAGAGACGAAGGACTGAGAAAGATAAGGTCAGATCTACTGAAAGAAAAAGAGAGCCACCAGGGGGACAAACTGCTTTACCAAGGGAGATTCGTGATGCCCTGAACTTCGATTCACATCCCAAATTTATTCCAGGAATTTCATGGAAGTGCTGTGAGAGGTCACTTCGGGGTGCAAAAGACATTCAGAAGGTTAGCAGCAGAGCTGTACTGGAAGAGGATGCACAAGGATGTTGAGGAGATGGTAGCAAGTTGCGAGATCTGTCAAAGGAATAAGTATATGGCCATGTCTCCAGGAGGACTACTGCAACCATTGGCTCTACCGGGGAGAGTGTGGGAGGAGATATCTGTGGATTTTATAAATGGGCTGCCCCGCTCAGAAATATTCACAGTTATACTGGTAGTGGTGGACCGACTGAGCAAATATGCACACTTCATTCCACTCAGACACCCCTACACCGTAGTGACAGTAGCTTCGGCATTCATCAGGGAAGTGATCAAACTGCACGGAGTACCAGAGGCGATCGTCTCAGATAGGGATAAAATGTTTCTCAGCCATTTCTGGAAAGAGATGTTCAGATTACAAGGGACAGTTCTAAAAAGGAGCATAGCTTATCACCCGCAGACGGATGGCCAGACATAAGTAGGCAACAAGAGCTTGGAGATGTACCTGAGGTGTTTTGTGTCAGAAACTCTCAAGCTATGGGCTAAGTGGCTATCCTGGGCAGAATATTGGTACAACACATCGTTTCATTCTACTTCACAAATGACCCCTTTCAAGGTGTTGTACGGAAGGGATCCCCCACCATTGGTGCATTTTGGGAGTAGCAGCACCCCTGTTTTGTCAGTAGAAGGGTACTTAGAGGAGAGAGACCGAGTACTTAAAAAGCTAAAGAGGCATCTGCTGAGAGCACAACAAATTATGAAGAAGCAAGCTGATGGACATCGGAAGGACATACAATTTGCAGCAGGGGAGAGGGTGTTTCTGAAGCTCCAATCATATAGACAGAAGACAGACGTCAACAGGAGGAATGAAAAGCTGGCTCCAAGGTACTTTGAGCCATATGAAGTGCTGGAGAAGATTGGGACAGTAGCATACAAATTGAAACTACCTCTATCGGCAACTATACATCCAGTTTTTCACGTGTCACAATTAAGAAAAGCCATTGGGGAGTACACCGCCAATTCCGAGCTACCAGCAACCCTGACTGAGGAGTTAGAGGTGATTCTAAAACCTATGAAGCTAAAAGGCGTTCGCCAGAAAAAAAGATAAAACTAAGGAAGTGTTGAACCAGTGGAAGAACCTTCCTGACTATGAGGCTACGTGGGAGCCATACGGGAGGATGAAATAGCGGTTCCCTAATTTTCACCTTGAGGACAAGGTGATTCTTTGGGAGGACGGTAATGTTACGCCGGCCCAGGTGGGGCTGGATGGACCGGTCCGAATCTATTCCAGGCGCCGGAAGACGACCCAGGCGGAACCCCTTGTTTGGGGCGGAAGTTTTGTGGAGCCCACCATGGGCTCAATGCAAGATTAGGAGTGAAATTATTTGAACTAAGGGTTGTTTAGGTATTTTGAAATATTCCTTTGTCTTTAATTAGGAGTTTTGGAGGGATTTAGAGGATCTTGAATTTGAATTACTTTGAGATCTAGGGTTTGGTGTTCTTGAGCTCTTGGATTTGCCGGAGATCGTTGGAGAGTTTTTCCTTCCTCACAAATTGAAGGAAAGTTGTATCTTGCAAGTGCTTTTCATTTCTTATTGGAATACAAGTGTTTGCTTTGATTTCCTACAAGTTTCTTCTCATATTCCCACTGTTTGTGATGTATTTCTGCTGTAAACAGCAGATTTCTGCTGCGAACAGCCATTTGGCTGTTATTTGTTCACCAATTTGGGTTAGGTTTGCTTGCGAACTCAAGTATTTCCTATCAAAAAGCTCCTCCTTTCTTACCCAGCAATTTTCTTCAAAAACATAGAAATCTAAGCACAGCAAGATCTCAACCAAAGAAAGTAACACAAATGGAGGACTGACAACAACCTCTATAAGAGGAATCATATAAAACATTACTATTGTTGTAAACACAAAATGGAATATAAAACAAGTTGAAAAAAAAAAAAAGACTAACGCTATCTCAAGCATGATATCACAAATGGAGGACTAACAACGACCATTTTAATCCGGGCTTGGGACCGGCATAGGCGGTTTTTAAAAAAAATTGTATGATGCTATCTCAAGCATGATATCACAAAATAAATACATCGACAAAAATTTTAATAACCATAAGGCAAACATAAAATACAAAATAAGTCCCTTTAAAAAACAAATATTCTAATATGCAGTGGATGTTAGTGATGTAATATTTAAATATAATATGTATAAGACAGACGCATCATTAAAACTTTTTCAACAACTCCCTTTAAAAAAACGATGAGTTTTTCATTCATCATATCTTCTAATTGTTTTTCTTCTTTTGTTACTAGCGATTCTTGTAAAGTTAAAGTTATTATTTCAGACCAACAACATATAAATTAATTTGAAATAATATTAATAAACCTATAGAGTTACTTATTAATTAAGGAAAAAAATTATAAGCAAATAAATACAAATAAAAAATTTTAACAATAACTAATATTATACCAAACCATCATTTTTTTGTTGCAAACAAATCTAGATTAAATTTTATAATTGTTGACAGTGTTGATGATATGAAACCAAATATTTAATATGCAGTTGATGTTAGAGTGATGTTATATTTAAACATAAAATGTATAAGACAGACGCACCATTAAAATTTCTTCCAACAACTCTCTTTGCAAAAATGATGGATTTTTCATTCCTCATATCTTCTAATTGTTTTACCTCTTATATTGCTAGTGATTTCCATAAAATTAAAATTATTATTGCAGACCTAAAACATAAAAATTAATTTAAAATAATATTATTAAATAGGAGTACAAATAAATTTATATACCTCAATCCAATAACTTGTAAGTCTCGATTAAGAATTTTCTTTTCATCCCTCTATCTGTATGTCGACCTTACTTCAAAGACTTCAAAAACTACAAAAATTATATCGGTATAGAAATAAATAAATATAAATCAATTCTATCATTAAAAACAACGATAATTAAATTTCTTTTAAAAATAAAAAATATTTTACATACCTGATGGTATACTAGGATTTGACATGATCTCCTCAATGGTCGATAATTTTTTATTTAATGATTATATAATATTATTCACAACAACATGTATTTCTAAAAGATTATTTAACATGATTTCAAACTTTTCATAACCGTCACAAAAAATTATATTTATATATTTAATATGTTCATTTGAAATCATATAAGTTTATCCGATCTCAAAATATTATGAAATTTGTCAATTATTTCATTAAACATAATAGCATAAATCTGCGAGCCATACACATAAAAAATAAGAAAAAACTTAATATATAATAAATTTTAAAGTAACAAAAAATATGAAATAAAATTCAACCACATTAGTATTTATAATTAGAATTAAATATTGAAAAAGAGAATTACCTCGTTGTCCATGAAACTAAGTTCTTAAATTTTTCTCTAACCAGATTTAAAATTTCTTACAGTATCCATTTCAGTTAAAACAACAATAATTGTCTTGTAACGTTGATGCATAGTTAAATTTTTTATGAGTAGATGAATCCATTGATTTTTAATTTTTTATGTGACATTAAAAAAATCAAACTTAATAACCAAATATTAATTAAAATTTATTATAAACTTAACCGGAGGGGTCCATTCCAAATAATTCAAAATTCCACTCGAATACCCAAAATTCAATACTCCACGAAACTCAAAATCCCAAAAATATATAAAATTCAAAATCAACCATTAAACGTTTAAAGCAAAATCCATCCATCCTCCGCAACTGTTTGCCGAGACGGACAAATTAAAAAATACTTCATCTTAAAAAGAGCTAATTTCTGGTCGAAAATATCACTAGGATTCGTTCTTGATGTAGGCAGGGGGGTGTCAAAACAAGTTAGGTTTTAAATTTTGGTGAGCTTCTAAAATCAGATCATTAATGAGCCTCTTCTACTTATTTAGCTCATTAATTGGAGAAATTATTGTACTTAAAAGCTCATTATGTGGAGTTAAATCTGTCTCTTTGGTTTCCCCAAGCTTGTGCCTCTTCCCCTCCCTTTGCCATTATGTTCAAATAATTTCAGCTGACTAGACCTCATTTTTTCACTCAGTTTGAATTTTCAATGCAAAACATTTTGTATCCCTTGCTTGCTTACCCCTCTAATTGTCTGCTCCGTCTCGAGACATTACATTATTTAAACGCAACACCGCAAAATCAAACGCAATGCATTTTATAAATAAATTTGTTCTTTAAAGAACACAGCTAATTAGACAAGCCTGCTATTGCTATTCAGATAATATTGAACAAATGGCCACTAAAGTGTCAAATCTAATCAGAGAAAATTTAATTCTGGAATACAGTATTGAGCTTTTATGTCTTATTTAATTAAATAGTAGCTCATATCATAGATATTAAAGAAGACAACCTGACCTTGTTTCCATTAAAAAAGCCCAATTCTTTTTTACTAAAAAAGGGAAACGTGAGAAAGATAAGTTCCCAAAGGGAAATAAAACGTGAAGAAAAAGCATGAGACCATTTTTCGTAAAAATCACATTTTGCCGCAGGAAGGAATATATATCATAAAACGATAAAACTGAAATCATCCATACCTCAGCTTCTTATTGAAGTGCCAAATCCCAATCAGAAGAGAACTTCAATGGCCCGAAAGCTCCTAGATTAAGAGAAATCAAAGATAAACTTGAAGAGGAAGAAGAAGACTACTCTCTTCTTAGGGGCTGTTTGGATGCAGGATTTAGGCCGGATTTGAAGCGTATTGGAGCTAAATCCAGCCAAACGGCCAAAAATGCAAAACCAAATCTCACCGTAAATCAAAGTCTCGGTTAACGGAAAATTCCCTCTTTTTCGTGGTAAATCAAGGATTTACGAAATCCTTTGGTTCGGCGGATTTACGGGATTTGGCCGAAGAAGCGCGCGAAAGGGAGAAAGTTATCTTCACAGCAAGCGAGCTCCCGTTTTTGCTACCGATCAAAAAATGTCGCAACTTCCGATCCAACAGGAAGGGAATCGTCGAAGGAGCGAAGTCGAACAGCCACGAAGAAGAACTCGTGAATAAACGAAGGCAAAAACCTAGACTCCTCTAATTTATTGTTCGATAACTTAATTAATATAATTTAAAATATTAATAATTAAGTGAAACTAATTAAATAATATGTAAATAATTAATTAAATCATTAATAAAATTATTAGTTAAATACTTAGTTATTTTGAAATAATTAATAGGATTAAATATGATTTTAAATTAAAGTAATTATTATAAATTATTTAATAATAATTAAATATTTAAATAGCATTAGAATATTAATTAGTTTTAACAAAGTTTTGTTATGTCAATTTAAACTTCTCTTGTTGTACTTTAATTATCTTAAAAATAAATGTCAAGCCTCTCAATCGTCTTAAATCTTGAATTAAATTATAAAACATTTAAACATAATTTATCCAAATTTACATTGAATGTTAACAAACAGTTTTCAAGATTTAACACCCCTAAAATTTAGTAAATCCGGATTTAGTTGATTTACAAAATCCTACTTAAATTAAATCCTTGATGCATCCAAACAGCCCCTTCAGGTTTTAATTTGATAAGCGAAAAGGGCAAAATGATTTACAGTTCTTTCGGAGAAGAGAAAAGATGTCTAAATTTGTGGAAGAAGAAAAATAAAAGTAATTGATTGACACAAAATAAACATGAGATAAACTATAGATGACAATGCTAAAAAAATAATCATTGAAAGTATTTTCTTTAGTAAACTAAGAAATATTTAGTGTAAATAAATCACATAATTTTGTGTTTTGTTTAATGTATGATCACATAATTTAGAATGTTAGCATATTATTATAATAATTATATAATTTTTTAATAAAATTAAAATTGATCATGTCATCCAGTTCAATCCCAATTGAACCATCAAACAATAAAATTCTTCTTCTTCCAATTTTTTGTCTGATCTAATTTTCACAATCTTGCTCATAATTGTTAACCTTTATGCTTAACAACTTTTAATAACTTTATTTAGATTAAATTATTTACCGTCATGACTTCCTAAAATACATATTCTTTGCTGCAAATAATTTATTTTTTAATTACCTACAATAAATGTACAAATAATATTGCAAAGCAATTGAAATCTTAGGCTTTGATAGTGTTTTGGTACTACATGTACTTCAAGTTTCTGATCCTACAAATCTTAGGCTTTGATAGAATTCTGATGAATAATATTTATGGAAAGTAAAAAATATTAATGCACCATTCAAAAGAATGTTATGCCCAACTTTAACGAGATAGAGATATACACACTCTATTCATTGAACTGCTGTTTTAATTACTTTCTAATACATATAATTTATTTATATATTTAAATAATTCATATATCTTAGAAATACCCTTATTTCTTCTAGTATTACAAATTCATTGGCAGCTCTCTCTTTCGTCAAGGCTAACAAGAAATAAGGCTAACAAATTCTTCTTCTATTTTTTTTTTTTAATTTAATTAATTAATTATGGATAATTAATTAAATTGAAATTATAACGGTACAAGATCTTTAATTTCAAAATCTACCAAACAAGATAAAAATGTAATAACTACTGCTCATATTAGTGTCTTAATTAATTATTTAAGTATTAAATTAATTTAATGATAATTATACTACTATTAACTATAATAACCAATAAGTTAATAATATTAATTAAATTAATTTAATGGCAATTATAGTACTAATTATTCAATTAAATCTGACTTAGATTTATTTATAATTTGGGAGGTCGTCTAGGGTTTGCAATCTTATTATCCTGCTTTGACACTTGGCCTCGTCACCATTTCTTCCTAGCTGCTTCGACTTAGTATGTTGTGTGTGCTTCGCCCGAGGGAGCTCACTCGTTGCTTCGCCTCCTTCGAAGCCGTTGGATTAGAAGTCACGATATGAGTTCGCACACTACATACAACATAGGTAACCATCTTCGCCTCATTCTTCCTTCAAGATTTTCAAGACGAGAGCTAGCTCGCTCACAAGCTTGTGAATCACGTACTCTGTAAATCCGTCAGACACAGGATTTAGTAAATCCCGAATTTATGTCGTAAATTCGTAAATTCTGGATTTATGTATATTTACTACATCATGCCAAGGCCTTTCACACATGGAAGGGCCTCACTTGTAATCAACAATAAACACTAGTTGAGCCATTTTAATTGGGCTAAACCCCGTGATTTTTTCTCTTTTTAGGATTTTCCATGTAAAAACCTGGTGTCTCTTATGGCTCTAGCGCTACTCTCTCTCTTTATCTGTATGTGTGATGGATCTTCGTTCAAAGCTAAGATATCAAGTTATTTCTCTCTACCGATGTGAGTGTTTCGGTCCTCAACAATGGTTATTAATCATTCAATTTAATTTAAGGTTTATGATACCATTTGAGCTCAAAGTAGCATGAAAATCTTTATAGTTTTAATGACCGCATAAGATGTAGCATATGATCTATTTATATATTTGACAATTTTTTGTTGCTAAAGTAAAATAGGGAGGCTTTGAGGGACTCAAGGGAGAGCACAAGTAGGATGATGAAGCATGGATCTCGTCATGAGCATCTTCTCTCTAACAGACAAATTTCAATGCATTATTTAATATTTATCACAATACATGATTTTCGCTTATTATGAATATCATTTTTATCATTCTTATATTCATACTCTAGAGGATTAAGCTTGTGGATGTCAATCTTATCCGTTTAGATCTCTCCACTTATACGCATATGTTGATGTTTATAATTCTTGTTCGCATAGTATGATTGGTAAGTCATACCATTATGATGTTGGCAATGATCGATGAAAATTGTCATTTTAGATAGATCACATAAATCATTCTCTTATGCTTATGAATATGATGATCCATCGCTTTCTCATCTTCAAAGGTTCAAAAAGTTATCCTTTACAAAATACTTAAATTCTTATAGTGACTATTGTTTCAATTTACTTGCCACTACTTCAAGAGACACTATTTTAAGATGATTATAATTTGCTTAATTCACACATAAAAGAGAATATATATATATATATATATATATATATATATATATATATATATATATATATATATATATATATATATATATATATATATATATATATATATATATATAACATAATTAAAAATAATTTGATGTATATATGCATAAGAGATTCACTGGAAACCCAAAATGAAGTTTCAAAACTAATTTTTAATTTAAAAAATACTTAATATATTATTTATCTAAATAATATTTAAGTAATGAAAATAATTAAATAATAAAAAATAATTCATAAAAATAAGTGTTGATATCTAAAAAAATTTTAAATTTCAAACTAATTTTATTTTTAAATTAAAATTAATAATGTTTTTAAAGAAAATGATATATAATTTTTATTTTTTTATTTTAAAATATTTTTAAATTAAATTTTAAAGAAAACTAATTTAAAAATAGGTTTAAAATTAATTTAAAGCCTATATAAGTAAAAATGCTAGCGGCGGGCTATGTTGAAGAGCAAGATTGGATTTGTAATTCGTGGGCAATCATTACCTAGCGGCGCGATGAATGCGCGACCGACATTGATTGCCGCAATGACTGCGGTAATGATTGTCACGGTCGTGGCATTACTTAACAACGTAAGCAAGGCCGTGGAGCCATCAGATCTCACGTGGTTTGAGATGGACGACTTTGACTGCGTCAAACGCGAGATCTGACCGCCAAATCATTTTTGCAGTTCGAAAGAGGTCGCGGAACGACAGGATCTCTACGATTGATCAAACAATCAAAGGCAAAGTTTTCGTACACCGAACATATACGAATTGAGATGCCCTAGGAACCATCTTTCATCTACTTTAATCAATTGGCTTGATCAAATGAGATGAAATTTTAAATATAATATCTATAAAAGAAGAGCATCCATGGGGAGTTGTTTTCTCAATATAAAAAAATTTTTTGACAATGTTATTTAACCATATGTGTAGTGACCTAAGACTAGCATTTTTAGAGAATCTCACTATTGGATCTTCGGATTTTGAGTTTAGTTGAGCTTGTAGATTGTCCAAGTATGTTCTCCTATCAAAATCACGGTCTGGAATGCGCCGGATCAAGCTGTATAGGAGTTTAGACAAACTAGGCTTGCTCTCGCTGAAAGATCGCTACCGACGGGGTCTCAATGGTGGCTTTGTCTTGGGAAAGGTAAAAGGGGATTGAGAATGCTCACACACAAGATTTCTCAGCTTGGGGGAGCTTGGAGAGAGAGATAATGAAAAAGTCCCTACAATGAACCCTAAAAATCCTATTTATAACCCTAGGTCTATTATGGATGACCTAGATTGATCCTAGGGCTAATTAGGAGGGAAACCAAGTTGATTTGGTTGTGGTTTGCTCAAGGGATCATTAGGAAGGTGTTTAATGCATCGAATGGGATTTATTTGGCTTTAATAGGTCAAATTTGACCAAGGGAGACTTGGGTTGACCAATTCAAAGCTTGACCCAGTCAACATGGTCAAATAGACCCAAGTGGGCGAGGGGTTTAGCCAAATATGACTTGGAATTGGTTTGAATTTGAATTAGGCTCATTTGGGCTAATTGGGTCAACTTCGGTTGACCTGGTCAACCAAGTTGACCCAGGGCAAGGGTCGAGGCTCAACAGGTCATGTTTAACCCACTAAATCCAAGAGAGGTGGTAGATTATGCCAAGAATGATTGAATTCGATTTGAAATCAAAATGAAATGGATTTGGGAGATTGACTAAGTCAACCCCCCTTGACCTAGGGTAAGGTTGAAAATCAAGGTCAACATTAATATTTTAAAGTTAATTTTAAGATAGATTTTTGGAGTTGAGTGATTACTACCATTGTTTACAAGAGGGTCGTGAAGTTTATTTCATCATCCTTAAGGCTAAGATAATAGTTTTGTTGGCTCGAGTTACCTAGTAATAACCATAATTATTTAATTAACTTAATTGGTTAAAAATAAGGGGATAATAGTTTTTAAATTAATTGGTTTGTTGTTGATTTAAATTATTAAGTTAATTAATTTTATTTACCATTAATCAGTTCATGGCATTGTCACAGTGGGCTCAAGGAACTAGGCTTCCTTAGAACATGTAGCCCCGCAGCTTAAGCTAGTACAACCTATAAATCAAGTTATTATAGTTGAATTAAAATTTTAGATTTAGTTAAATAATTTATAATCAATTAATTTTAAAGTTTTACACTCCATTGAATCCATTTATGGTGTTGTTATAATGGGCTTGGAAAACTAGACCTCCTTAGGATACAACTCCGAGGCTTAAGGTAATCCATCCTAAAACTTCATCGTTGGAGTTCTTACTGTAAATTATGGGGTTAGTCGACTAATTTTATTGATCAAATTTATATTTTCTAGAATTTTACTAATTATTAACTTTTTAGAAATTTTATGAATTATTTAATTCATTAAATTAACGAGTCAAATTTTGACTTTTTAGATTAAGTTGAATTCTAGAGTTTTAATATTTTTCATAAATATTAGACCCCAAAATGAGTAAATAGACACTAAGTTTGTTAGAATTAGATTTTTCTGGATTAAATTATGAATTTTTAATGTTTTGACAATTTTTGAACTACAATTAACTAAAATATTGACTTTTTTACTTTAATTAATTTCTGGAGGTTTGACATATTTAATAAATTCTAGGCCATTAATGGATTCTAATGCCTCTGAGTTTGTTCAATTTGAAATTTTATGAAATTAATTAAGAATTTCTTAAATTTGGGCATTTAATTGAATTGGTTAATTGTTTAATCAAAGGGGTTTTAATAGTTTTAATTTGCTTTAAACTCGTTCCAAACTTCATGAAATCACTCCCAAAGGTTAGGGATAACTCATGAGACTTTTAATTTATTTTTTAACAGTTTGAAATTTAATTGAAATTTTTTAATAATATTTTAAATATTTAATTTAATTAAAAAGTAAATTTCCTTAAAAAATAAATTAAGCTCAAATTAAGGGTCTAGTAATGGGGCTTTTTTTTTTTTTGAATTAAGGGTTATATTCTAGAGAGTCTGACATATTATTTACATTTTTTAGATTTAATTTGAATTAATTGGAATTTTTTTAAATTTTAGGCTTAATTAAAGGGTTGATTTTTGAGTTAATTAAATTTTTGAGTAAAGGAATTTCAAAATATGTGAGATCGTAATCTAAGATAGGTAATGTCACTAGGCTTACATGTCTTGAATTTCATCCCTATTTGGTGCATGTTAGATTTTCTAAAACTTTCCTAAATTACTCAACATTTTCCTTAATTTTTGTCTGTAAATGTCTTTAAGTTATGTAGGATTGAAATCAAAATTCTCTAACCCTCAGGACACACATAAACAATCACACCATACATGTGACCTAAATCCAGGTGCATTGGAAAGGGGATGAATTTTCAAGTGCTTGGGTTAACCTATAACCCAAACTCTTAAACAGTCACCCAAAAAAAAGTGCCCCCCACCTATGGCCCTATCACCAACTGAAATGTTATGGTAAAGAAAACACATACCATAACATTTGTTGATCAATCTAAAATGTAAAATAAAGGTGCCTGAAAAAAGAATGATTATGCAAAATAAGATAACAAAATATAATGCAAATGTCTTAAATACTTGCATTGGGTTTGATCAACTTGAATTCATCTATAATTAAGCTTTCTTTAAAACTTTCACTTGAAGGTTTGGTTAAGTGGAACTAAGACAAAGTCCATTCACAAAAGATTTTCAAACATTAAGATCAAATTTGACTCATGCTAATACAAAGTTAAATAATATTAAAACATAAGTAAAAAAAACCAAGAAAATTCACTTTAGGCAGGGCGTGATATAACCAATCGTACTACCCAATTTCAAAATGATCTGATGAGTACTTTTAGAATAAATATTTGAGGAAATTAACAAAATATTATAAGTTAAATTACCCTTTAGATACTCATCACTAGGGACTAAAATCAATTTTAAAAGAAAGGTTATAAAATTATGAGCAATTTGAGTGGTTGCACATCATTTTTAGCTAAAAAATTGATTTATTATGATTTTTTTAAAGTCTAGTGATAAAAAAGTATTTAAAAAATATTTTAATTGATTTAAATCTAATGATGCGGGGAGCCACACAGTGCCTTCTGATTAGCCTGCTCAAACCGTGGATAATGCTTATGCAGTAGCAAGTTAATTACCAATTATTACGCCATCGACAATCATTAGTAATCAATGAGATGCGGTGGTGGGACCGTGTGTGTCTAACTTATTCGCGTCAAGAAGGGATCACGGTCGTCCATCCATGCACGGTTTGGATGGATGGTTTTGATCTAGTCAAATGAGCAGTGAGTCAGTGGGATCAATCCTGCAGTTTGATCAAACAGCAGAATGGCGAAATCAAGGCTATTAATCACGATCTCAATGACTAAAAAAACCCTAGGATTAGGAAAACTAACTCGTTAACTTAAAATACTCAACCATTTCTAATGAAAGTTTAATCATAGCTAAAAATATGAAGAGCATTCATGGGGAAACATTTATTTGGGTTAAAATGTGCTACATAAAGCTAGTTTTTCCTAAGCGTGTAGAGTTATGGTTTAAGTTATACCCTTATTTAATGGATGGCTTTGATTGTTTGAGAGATTGTTGAGATTGTAGATTGTCCATGCACAATCCACAAAGGAATTGATGGTCAAAATGGATTAGATCTCGAGTTTCAAGCCTTGGATGAACTAGATGGTCGGTTAGCTGGATAACTCACCTCCGATGGCATGCCACCACCATATTTTTATACTAGAAATGTAAAGGAAGATATGTTGAGCTAAAACAAAAATTGAAATGGAATGAATGATCTTTAGAGGCTGGATAATGAGTGCATGAAGGGTTTTAACTCACTTTACTACCTTAAGCCCTAGGGTTTGAATTAGACGGCTTTAATTGACCATATCCCTTCCTTGGATGGAGGACATGTGCCCCAGGTGGTAAGGAAGTGGAAGAAAAGCTCGGCAAAGCCCCATTCCCATTGGTGGCTTTATGTGGGAGGGACCACACTTGCTTTTTCTAGCAAAGCCAAGGCTTAAACTCAATTTGAGGAATGTTAAAAAGCTTTTAGAATTAATTTGGACATATTAGGGTAAAATGATTTGGAGGGAAATGGTTATGGGAGGAGTGTTGGCCTTTTCAAACAGGTTTTAATTATTTGTTGACAAGTTTAACTAGTTAATAAGGTCACAGGTGCTGATGTGGCACTTAAGGAGTTTGAGTTGCTCGTGGAATGAATTCAAAGGGAGTTTGAAGGGATGGATTGAATATATGAGCAAGTTAGTGAATGTACAATGAGATTTGACCAAGTTCTAATGAGTTTACTTAGTCAAATCTACTTGGATTTGACACCAATTGTTGGGATAAATTCAAGCTATGGAGAGGAGTGAGATTGAATGTTTGAAAGGTTTTGACTTTATTGAATGCTTTTGAGACGTTAACCCATGTTAACTTGAATTGACCAAATATGAGTTTAATTAACTTAGTTAACTATTGACTGGGACTGGGTTTGAATAATGTTAGACTGCTAATTAGATGGAGTTGAATGGATTTGATGTAGTGCAAAGGGAGTTTGAGTGTATGATGAGTGGCAAATGTATGTTATGGAGTTTGACTAGGTTTGATAGGTTGACTAGGTCAAATATATTGCATTTGAATCATATAAGGGTTTACAAGTCTATGAACCCTATAGGGGAGTAAATCTGAGGGTTTGATGAATGTTGAATAGGTTGGCTCAATTGAGTCCATTTAATTGAGCCATATGGACAAATTTTGACTAATCATGGGTCCAGTTGACCAAGTGAATTGTTCACTGGGTCAAAGTGACCAATAAGGTCCAAATCACTAGGAGAGGTGATTAAGAGGTTTTGATGAGGTTCAGGGTGGATTTGAAGCTTGATTGAGTGTGAATAGAGGCTCATAATTGAATTGGTCAACCATTATAGTTCTGATCAACCAGGTTAAATCAAGAGCTGGAGTTGGCTCTAAAAAGTTTGATTTGATGATTAGAGATTAATGGAGGTGGCCTCATGCACTGAGGTCATCATTTGAGTTGAAATGACCATTTGGACCTTTTAGGGCCAATTTGCGCAACATGGGCGACTTTGTCAACCATGTATAAACAAGGCTTGGAATTGAGTCTAATACACTCGTAATGATGTTTAGGATGCACCAGAGGATATTTCAAGGTTTGATTTGACTAGGTTGTGTTGAGGTTTGGAGAAAAGTCCAATTTTTTCTTGAAAGGGTATTTTGGTCATTTGGACCCCTGATCAACTATGGGTCAACCTGGTCCACCAAATTGCATTTTTTGTGCTAAACATGTCATAAAAAGAGTTATGGTCATGGTCAAGGTTAAATTCTATAATGTGGCAGGTCCATTGACATAAGTTATAAATATTTGAAGGTTTTACAGCCTTTGAGTTTCAATTCAGTTTTTGAGATTAGAAGTATCAAATTGGACTCAAATTTGGAGGGATGACCCTAAGGACATGCCTAATCAATATGTAATTAATATATCATGAGTATGGGTTCATTTTATTGGGTTTTGAAGAGATTAAAAAATCACTTAAAAAGGGTTTCAAGGCATTGGCCCTTAACCTTGAACTTTGGTCTAGAAACCTGGATTTGAATGCAGTTTTGGATTTTATTGATTGAGTTTGATTTATCCACCTCAATCAAAATCAAAAGGATGATTGTTGATGATTGGTTATGGTTGAATCCTGATTGAAATTTGATTGAAGGCTGGATTGAAGTTTGGATTAAAAGTTGACTGGGCTCTAGATGATAAGGCCGAAGAACTCGCACGATGCCTTCGTGGCTTCGATCTTGTGGGTGCTGGATGAAGAAGAGGGAGGCGGGAGGGGAGAGCTGGGCGCTGGGAGCCGGTAGGTAGAGCTGGGATGGGAGCGATTTAAGAAATATGAAATAATGTTTTAACATATAAGCTACCTTGCGGCTGCTTTTGGAACCTCCGCCTAATAGCTTTGGTATTATCTAAAGGGTAATTTTTTAAACTAAGTATCATTTAAATTCTAATTAAGCGATTAACCAACAAATTTTTTTTTTAAACTCGCCAAAGTCGCCCGTTAAACGGACTACTTATCCATTGTGAGTTTTAAAAAAAATAAATTTTATTTCCATGTTTACTAGTTGATTTAGTTTTTTCTGAGTTCTATTTATATATATATAAACATAAAAAAATCTTAAAAAATCATAAGAACTTTCTTTATTCTCTTTGTATAATTTTCTTATTAATTAGTTGGGTAGATTAATTAGTTTATAGCGGTTTTTCGTAACTTAAAAATTACCTTTTGGATAATACCAAAGCTATTAGCCGGAGGTTCCAAAAGCAGCCGCAAGGTAGCTTATACGTAACGTTATTTCAGATTTCCTAAATCGCTCCCATCCCAGCTCTACCTACCGGCTCCCAGCTCCCAGCGCCCAGCGCCCAGCTCTCCCCTCCCGGCTCCCTCTTCTTCATCCAGCACCCACAAGATCGAAGCCACGAAGGCATCGTGCGAGTTCTTCGGCCTTATCGTCTTCCTCAAGTACGTTTTGATTTTTTTTTTCCTTCACGCTGCTTGTTTTGTCTTCCCGGCCTCCTTGGCTCCTTTTTTTTTCCATCCAGCAGCCTCTTTTGCAGTATGCTTCACATGTTTATATTAATGGTTAAATTTTCTAAATTCATTACTGAAGCTTGCTGGCTTGATCGATAAACTCAGGGGGTGTTTGGTATCAGATTTATTTTGATTTTTAAGCAGGATTTACGGTAAATCCAGCCAAACGCAAAAAAAGACGCATTAAATCCGGTAAATCCGTAAATCCCGGATGGCTTAAATCCGCTAAATCCCGGTAAATCCTAATCCAGCTAGAAGTCGGATTTACGGGATTTGGCCGAAGAACCGAGCGAAAGGGAGAAAGTTACCTTCACAGCGAGCGAGCGAGCTCTCGTCATTGCTTCAGATCAAAATGTTGTAACGTCTGATCCGACAAGAAGGGAACGTCGTCGAAGGAGCGAAGTTGAACAACAACGAAGGAGCCGAAGAAGCCACGACGAAGTGGAAAGGAGTAAGCAGTGGCTTTCTGCTGCTGGTTTTTGGTGCTGTTAAAGCGCTGGAGGTTATGAGGGTGTATGAGAGAGAGAAATTAAAATTGGGATTCAAGTTTAGAGCTGGCTTAGTATCCTATTTGAGAATTCTGATGATTAATTTAGTTCCCTCATTTTGTTATAAACTTTTAGCAATGAAAGATAATTGCATAGCTAACATTTTTTTAGCATTTACTATTTTTCTACTCACAACCTAAGTTTGAAAATTTAAGAATTAAATAACTTAGAAACTTAACGACCTAAAGAATAGCTGAAACCGTCCGGGGTCGCATGCATATTGTTGCATCTCTCTTTCTCCTTGCTATAAGACACATCCCCACTTGCGGGTAGAGTCCGAATAATATGGCCTATGAGGATGAAGTGTCTGACCTGGGAAGGCCCGGTCTTTTTAAAAAATTATTTTTTATAAGCCTATTTTTAAAATTTCAAGCATTTTTGATTTAGCCTTTTTAACCAACATGCATTGCATTAGAAACTCACTAAATAAAAATTTAATTACATTAGTTGTAGGAGCATTCACCCAACATAAGTTCGGAGCCAATTAGGAAACTTTTTATACGTCGGCCCTATTTCCAAAATACTCAAACTACGTACTCATCTTTCATAAAGACTGGATAACATGAATTTGAAGCGCTTAGGTAGTTGGCTAGCATTCCTTTTAAGGTAGGATATAAGCTTAGGTGAATTATCCAGGACATGGATGTTAGTGTTGGGTAGAACACTAAACCCATCTTAGATTTAGGACTCGAGACTATTACATTGGGCGTCTCGTACTATGCCTAAATAGTGGGTAAGTTCCTTTTATTCAAGGAATTATAAATCCCGATTATCTACATCACATAGATGACGCCACTTTCATCTTTCCCTTATGTATGTTTTAAGTAATTGATTTCTTTTCTCCACTTTCTCAATGCTTTAGTCCCTTCGGATGTCTAAAATGAACCGTGTATGTTGACTAAGCCCATTGAGCATCTCTTTTCCCTTTGAGTAGGAATTTTCTAGTCCCCATTTTGTGTGCCAATCCACCTTGTCTAGGAAGAATAATATTGGATCTTTAATCGAGAGTTTTCTCAAGTTCCAGGCTTGAGATGTAATTAACCATGGGGGCTTGCGCCCGTGGGAAACGTAACTCCACCATCAAATAAACCCAACTCGAGCTGATATATCGGGTGGGGGAAACTCGTGACACTGATCTGGTCGTATATATTATTACCCATCGGGGTGCGCTGGCGAGAGCCGCTATCCTCAATGGTTAGTCGTATGTGCGATCTAATCTGCCATTTATTGGCCCATTTGCAAGGAGTGCGGAGGCCTGTGATCGTCTCTATCCCTTAGGGTGGAGCGATTGAATCCCCTCTAAACTCTGCAGCCGGCGGTGTCCTTTCGATGGTCCACACATTATGTTTGGTGAGTTGCTTAACAGAAATGATATTATGTGTTAAGTTGGGGACATTATAGATTGGATGAAGGAGTAACTTATTAGATGGGGTGGGAAGAATACCCTGACTAGAGGCAACAATTGGCATAGTTTGTCCATTCCCAATTGAGATATGATTATTCCCTTGATATGACTGTGCGGACTAGAGCTGAGTTGAATCAGCAGTAAGATGGGCAGATGCACCAGTATCCAAGAACCATTCAGGTGATGGATTAGCAGTAGCTACAAGTGCTGTGGACTTAAGTGGGGTTGATTGGTGAGGTTAGTGCGATACCAGAAGCTTGTAGCAGCATAATCGTGCTTAAAGCAAATATAACATTTTATATCATCAAATTTATGACCTACATATCCGCATCAGTTTAAACTTCATCGAACGTCTTTATTGCTGTTATGTCCACTGCGGGGAGATGAACGACCATGAGTGCAAGGAAACCGGCCTCGTCCGCGACCTCTGGTTGTGGATAAGGCTGTGGTGGGATCAGGTATCTCGGAGGTTTAAGCTTCACAAAGAGCTTCTGCTGCCACATTGATTTCTTCACTACATAGTAGTGAATATAAATCATTTAAACTAATAGGATGAATAGCAGTATGAATGGACATTTTTAATGCATTGTAATTGGAATGTAAGCCATTGAACGTGTATAAAATAATATCCACAACATCAATAGTGCTACCGACGACATTGATGGCATCGAGCTTGGACTTTATGAGAGATAGATATTGAGTCATGGTCGTATCCTTCATTGTAAGATGATGAAATTTATTTTTAAGTTGTAGGATTTGAGATCTATTTGTGGATTGGAGGCATTTATCTCAAGATTTAGAACATATGGTAAAATAGGAGGGGAAATGATAGAGTAGAAGGCATCAATCAAGTTTTGATCTATCAACATCCATTTGTTATGAGCGGGATTGGGAGAAAGAACATTATCAAAACCAGTGATTAATTTATTTGGGCATGGTGTAGATCCATCAAGGAATCCATAAAATCAATTCACCTTGAATACTTTGATGACTTAGGCTCTCCAAGTGGGGTGGTTATCAGAGGATAGCTGAGGATGAATAATGCTCTTGACATTGTTCATGAGGAATTTGAGGGAGACAGGAATTTGAACATCAGTCATGTTGTTCTTTGTCGCTTCTGTAGCTGGTTGAGCGAAGGATGAGGTAGCTGTTGAGGTCATTGCCTCAAATCAGAAGAGCTAGTAGAAATGTTGATGCAATACCAGGAATGTACTTTTCGATAGAAGCTCTGGTACCATGTTAGAATAGTAAATGCAAATGTACTGATTTAACTGTAGAAACAGTAAGAAATCAAAAGATATAAAATACGAAGGTTCATATTCATTTTAACTATGATATACTTTCTACATTGTGTTACAGTAATATATTTATCCTTAAGTTGAGTATTAGAAAACAGAGCAAGCATCTAGCCGTTGATTAGGAATAAAGTAGTTAGCATCAAACTGTTGTAAACTTGTAATGACAACTGTACACACCGGCTTGTCAGAGTGCAAAGAACATAGTGATGGCGGAGCTCGTTTGGACGTTGAGGTCTCATTAGTCTTTATGCTCACATATAATGCGATTATGACGGCAATATCCAATACGCTAAATTTCACCAAACAATAAATATAGAAAAGAAAAAATGAAAAAGGTGAATGAAATGACAAGAAAAAATATGTAATATTAACTTGCATGCTTATCTTGAATACATGGATCAAAACACATATAATTCATTAAAAAAAGAACTTGATGATTGTTATATAATATACAATGAATAATACATTTAGTTGAAATGAAATAATAGTATTGAATAATAGCAAACGGGTTGACCCAAATTGAAAAAATTTTGGGTCAGATCCGGGTCAGATTTCGAGTCTACTCAAGTGTTAACACGCCTACCATATTTATTCTGACTCTGATTTGAAAATGTCAAAGAAAATATTTTTTAAGGTGGGTAGAATGTGATAACCCTAAATTATTTTTTAGGAAAGAGAGCAATTGTTATCTATAAACCACTACAGGAAAATCGTTCATTTCGGGCGGACTATTTTTCGACGGATTTTCCGGCGGCCTCCCGACGGATAAAGATAAAATATTTTCGACAGATTTTAAGGATGATTTCCCGACAGAATTTCCGGCGAAGTTGTTTACGCCGGCTTTCCGGCAGCAAATCCGTCGGATTTTAATAGTTTCTGAAAAATATATATTCTCTTTTTATTTCTGTTAATTAATACTTTTATTGCCTATATAAATTTTATTTTTAAAAAATTTAATATCCTAGTTTATTTAAATATAAAATAGTTAAAAATAATACTTATTATACAGGGTGGGGCTCGTGTTCTCGCGCGAGGCGCATGGGTCGGCTTCGCCTACACGATGGCGCGGGTCGTCGCGGGGCGTGGGTTCGAGCATGCACGATGGCAGTTTGACCGGCGGGATCGTGGCGGGGAGCAGGATCTCCGACGGTGCTAGCGTGGGGGGTTAGCGAGAATGAAAATTTTTTTTAAATGTTTTATTTATTCCGGCGGAGTTTTTTCACCGGGAAATTTTTTCGGTGGGATAATTCCACTGGAAACAAATTCCGGCGGATTATTTTCAACGGAAAATATTTCTGACTCACGTCAAACCGGCGAAAAAATTTTTGCCGGAAAATAGCGGATTTTCCTGTCTTTAAAGTAAATAATTATTTAGGAGTTATTTTAAGTTCAAATCACAAACCATCTTCATCATAGCATAAATATTAGTGTGTTTTAGTTTCTCTAATTTTTTAAGAATTTTTGGGTACTAATATAATTCCTTAAGAAATTGACACTTGTCGATTCAAGTAGAAATTTTAAGACCGGTATGTGTCCGTTTTGCAAAACAATTTCACCAGTATTTTGGACACACTTAACTAATTTATGAATATTTTTATATAATTTTTGGATTTCCGAATTTGAAGATGTAAAAGAATTTAGATGAATTTTATGTTAAAATTAAATAATTAAAAAATTATTTAATATTTTATTATAATATCCAATTCCATAATTATATAATTTTATAAAAGTTTTGCATTTTTATTTTTGCCCATTCATTTTTATTTTTGTATTATATCAGAAATTGTGCTTGAGTGTTTGCTATGATATATTTAGCTACCCGTATACATCTTAGATACAAATTGTCACACTCCAATTAATTCCCTAAGTAAGAATTCTGCCTTTTTTATAAATAAATTAAAAAGGATTAAGTTGAAACATATTGACTTTATTTAATTGTCTTGATTTTTTATTTTTTATTTTTTTACCTTTTTATAACGTGTTATGTCCTATCTTTATAAAAACTATTTTCTTGGAGTTTCAAATATTTTTTTATTAATCATATTTTTTTTTTGGCAGCAAGATATGAGGGGCTTAATATGCCTTGCCCGCTATGACCATCGTTATCCTCTTCATTATAAATATCATCATCATCATTTTCTACTTATTTTTCCTGCTTTCTACTGCTCCCCCAGACGCAGAAAAAATAAGTATAAATGATGGTGATGATATTGATAATGAAGAGGATGACGATGGTGATGGCAATGGCATAGCTCGGGTCCGGATAGCTCATTTATTTAATTTTTTGAGCCCGTAATATCCTGTTGCAAAAAAAAAATGATAATATGATTAATTAAAAATATTTGAAACTCAAGAAAATAGTTTTGATAAAGATTGAACATTCACAAGTTATGAAAAGGTAAAAGAAAATAAAAAATGAAGACAATTAAATAAAGATAATATGTTTCAACTTTAGTAAAATAATCCTTTTTAATTTGTTTATAAAAAGGGTAGAATTCTTGCTTCAGTGAATTAAGGGTTTAAATGCACATCTACATAGTGCACGTGAATAAAATAAAAATAAAAATAAAAAATAAAACTAAAGAGCCCCAATAAATATATTTTACACATAAAAATAAGACTAAGTAAAATAGTAATCACCAAATGAAATTTGAAACACATCATTATTAAGTTATTATCAGTTATAATTTTTAAGTTATTCAATATTATTATTATGTTATTCAGTAAACTACATCATTATTATTAATATCTCTTAAAATTAGCAATTCTATTTGCAACATTTCATATTCCAAACCATAACATTCTCGCATCCAATCGAAAGATTGTGAAATAGTATAAATTACCACTTCAAATATTCATGAAACTCCAATTAAAGATTTAATTATTAGCTTAAAAACCTTAATTCAAAGTTTCGAGCATAATCTCATCCAAACATCACCGGTGGTTGGACAAGTTGGATGTTGTCGCAATCATTGATCCACACATATGGCATGATACATGTCTGCAATCCGGTAAAATCCTCAATGGATTGTCCTCCGCTTTCAACTCCTCTTCATAATCATAGTCGGTAAGGCATATCGAGTAGTAGTTTGCAAAGGCCACCCATAATTATTAACTTGCAATTTAATTTGTAATTAATTAATTTTTTATCTTAATTAATTAATAATGATTATGCAAGTTATTTTATAATTAATTTATAAATTAATGATTTTTTATTAATTAATATTTGAATAATGAATATTTATTTGTTTGATTAATTTTAAAAAGTATAATTAAAATTAAAATTACTAAATAAAGTTTTTAAAAAAATTCACACAGCCACTCAAACTCGCTCCTCGCCGGTCTACACAACTCCCTCTTCACTAAAGGATGTCGCCAGTCAGAGGGAAAGACGCCAAAGCCTTTGGCGCGCTCATGTGAATTCGCCAAAATGTTTTGGCAAATTCTTCAATTTTGTGAAGAATTTGGCAAACTATTTGGTGTTTTATTGAGGAAATCAGATTCAACCAATCTTTTTGGCGAGTCCGCTCTTTCTCAAATTATATCTTAATAGCGCTCATTCCTCTCATTATAGTTTGTTGTATGCTCCTTTTTAAAAATAAGCTGCGAATCTACAAATCCAAGGAAATAGTAATTTTTTTAAAGGAGCATATTTAAAATCTAAATTATGAGGAGGGATGTCGGAAAGTAATTTAAAAAGGAGACGTGAAATTATTTGGCATATGTTGCATTTGTGATGAAAACGGCAAATCATTTTGCATTTTCTATACAAACTCGAAAATTTCATCAAAATTTTTGGCATTCTCACGCAATTACACCAAAAAGATTAGTGTCTTCCAGCTGCGATTTGGGATTGGTGAGTCGCGGAGGACAAAATGCAGCCGGGTCTATTAAGATAAATTTATATTAAATATTATATAACTTGTTTTAGTAAATTTGATTTTTGTCGGATAGGTGCTGGTGCGGGCTACCAAAATTTTTGCAATTTTAGTCCATCAATTTCTCCTACAAGAATTGCCCTTATTTCTTGGAGAATTAGAAATTATAAAATGCTAAATTTTTGTTTGATCAAATTTGTGCTAATACACATATGCTTATATAATGGCAAGAGAATAAAATAATAATGGAAATACAATAAAATAGAATATCCTCAATAATGAGGATATTACATGGATAAATATCATAGATTTTTTTACTATAAATATTATATGACAATGAATAATTCTAATTACTCTCTATTTGATTGGATGAATTTTAAAAGGCTGCATTTTTGTTTGATTGATTTCATGCTAATCCAAAATATGCCTATATAAAGACAAAAGAATACAACAATAATGGAAATACAATAAAATAGAATATCCTCAATAATGAGGATATATTACCGAATAAATATGATAGATTCTTTTCTATAAATATTATATGACAATGAATAATTATAATTACTCTATTTGCTCAAATATTATAAAAACATTATTATCAATACTAATATTTATGATAGATAAACTTATTACTAAATGGAAATAAGTAAAAAAAGCTTAATTTATATGATATATACTGATATTTCTTATTATGACATATCTATTAAGCATGATATATTGCTTTTTAGCACGTACTTTCAAACTATCAATAATGTGTAACAAAGATTAAATAGGAAGTTCATCATGCCCCTAATGTTCTAGAAAATAGCACCTACCCTATAATAAGTAAAAATTTGGATAAAAAGAACCTACAAATACATAGGTGTTCTAATAATATACTCCACATCCCATTGGATCCATTTCACTATCCAGTCACTATTTTGTCTAGTTGTATACTAAATGAATGAATGTGTAGAAATTATATTTAGTTCCTTGTTGAATGAAATTAGGATAGATCTAAATTTGACAATCACAAAAGATGTTTTGTAACATTGTTTGTTCAAGAAAAGTGGCATTTGCTGCAAACCCACTTTTTTAGGCCAAAGGATTCATTTTTCTAAGGTAGATTAATTTTTAATTAATCAGATTTCCCCCAAAAATTGTATCGGAGTTTATTTAAGTCCTAGTTCTTACTTTTATGAGCATAAACCCTCATGGTTAATTACCCCTCCTACTTTGTAGGAGAGCTCTCTCAATTAAGGATGAATCACTTAGCATAGGCTTAGAATTTTGGATTTTAGTCTCATTTGTGGGGAGAATGATGATGGGGCCCGATCAAGATCCCATGGTTCCGTTGGCTAGGGCTATCATGGCATATGTTCTACTTAGTCAGAGGAGATAGTTGACCCATCTTGACATAAGGAATCTTGTCGGCAACCATGAGTTGTTTATTTTAAGGATACCTTATAAAGATGGAGTTAACGTTTGTCAAAGAAGATAGATTTGAGTCCATCTTAGCAAACAAAAAGGGATTTGTGCCTATCGAGCATATCCTATGATTTATTACTCAAGAATTTGGAGCCGTTAGGGAACATACAGGCTTTGGCCATGATTGTAATATAGTTGTACCATTTTGCAGCATAATCACTCAATCAGAGGGCACGTGCTACATCCTTACTAAAAATAGATTATTTGAGAATAAATTTTAGTGATACACCCAACACGATATTCGCTCTTTATGAGTTGAATTTAGTTTCAAATTTATCACCTCCGATAAATAGTTACATAAGGTAGATACATTTTTATTTTCAACTTCTATTTGAAGTAGCCCAATTTAAGTTAAAACACATCTTACTACTTGCCTTGAAAGTTGTCATGATTGGTTTATTTAGTTTGGGGCTTACAGCTTTTAGGAGTTGCCCATTATGTTTGGGTCTTATGGTTCCTTTTAGGAGTTGCCAGAGGATTTTATTTGAGATGGGCTTACGATTCCTCTTTGGAGTCGCTTAGTAGTTTTGTTTGGGATGGGGTTTACGGCTCCTCTTCAGAGTTGCCCATTAGTTATTTAGATTTTTGGTTGAAATAAGGCTTACTATTTCACTTAAAAGTGGCCTAATTTGACTTAATAATAGGTCTTACTGTTTTCATCAAAAGTAGCCTAATTTAAGTTAGGAGAGGGTCTTACTGATTCTATTAGAAGTAGTCTGGTTTCATTTAGAAGTGAGTTTCAGTGCTTCCCTTAGAAGTAGCCCATAGTTTTGATTTAGGTAGTTCTTACTACTTCTCTTAGAAGTGGCCTGTAGTCTTGTTTAAGCTGGGTTTATTGCTCTCCTCTAAGAGTTGCCTGATTGGTGGGCCTTAGAACCTAGCTCTATAGGTGATGACTCATTTATTCTCTTTAGTTTGAATTTGATTTAGGGTTAAATACTTTTCTTAGAAGTTTCCCTTTTGTTTTGATTAAATTATGTCATAGTATTTTCCTTAGTAGCCTGTAGCTTAGATTTGAGGTAGGCCTTACTGCTTCCCTAGAAAGTGCCCTATAGTTTTGACTTGGGGTAGGATTTACTGTTTCTCTTGGAAGTGGTTATTAGTTTAATTTTGGATTTAACACTTCTCTTAGAAGTTATCCAAATAGTAGGCCTTACTCCTTTCATTGAAAGTTGCATGAGCATTATTTTTTATATAGGGCTCACGACTTCCATTATAATTAGCATGTAGTTTAATTTAGGATTTTACACTTCTCTTAGAAGTTATCCAAGCAGTAAGTTTTACTATTTTCATTAAAAGTTGCCTGGGCATTCAATTTTTAATTTAGGATAGATCAAACAACAATTACTTAGTTTGCACTTCTCTACTGCCTTGACAATAGTGTTTTTTGCTTCAGTTTTTCACTTTTCTTACTTTACCAATTTTTTCTGCTTTAGCACTCTTACTTTAATTTCAATACTTTTATTTCTAGCATTGTAGTTTTGTTACATCACTTTTGTTTCTTCTCTTCAACACTATTATTTTATTTGAAGTACTGAGTTGACCTCTACTTGTTTTGTTAGCAGATATTTGGAGCACACACTGCTAGATAGGAGCTTGCCTAAAGCTTTAGGATTGATTGTGAGTCTTTTTCAGAGTTTTGTTTGAGTTTGAGTTTGAGTTAATTTGTTGTGAGTTTTAGTTTGTACTTAGATTTATTTAGTGTAAACATTTAATTTATGTTTTCTCTTCTCCTTTTTTTTTTTTCATTTAGTTCATTAAATTTTGAATTAGTTGTTTAATTTAATTAATTAGGAGAGATCTTAATTCATTGAGTTTTTAAAATTTAATTAATTAATTAAAACATTTTATGTTTAGTTTGAAGTTAAAACACTTAAATGCTCTCAAATTGCTTTTTTTATTATTTCAATTTAGTTTAATTAATTAATTGATTAAAGTATTTTTCTGCTTATTTAATTAAATTAATTTATTATCATTTAATTTAACTTGAGATTCAACTCAAATCAAATGCTCTTCAATTAATTAATTATGATTAATTAATTAAACTAAAATTATAAGGACCACCTTTAAATTCTCTTAAATTTATCTCAAACTGTCCCAATCAAAATCCATCTTTTTTATTTTTTATTTTATTTTACAAAATTCGGTAGCCTCTCTACTTTTCCTCTGAAGGGAGAGGTTGGGACTGAAAATTATTGTGTCCGGTGTCCGGATTCGTCCGGACATCAATAAAAACACGTCATGTCACTCAAAAATACTGGGGCCCAGTGCTTCCGGGTGAGGTGGCGTCTCTGGATTGGTTGTCCGCAGGTCAGGTGACCAGACACAATAATTTGCCGGTTGAGAGGAATTTGTCATTGATTTTTCCTGGACAGATTGAAGATACAACAATGCAAGCTCTTTAATTTCAAAATCTTTCTAGCCTAATCGGAGGTACAATGATGCGAGGTCTTCAATTTCAAAAATTTATGACAGTATCGAAGAACAATGGCATATATCCTTCATTTTAAATACCTATATAGAAGACATAAAAGAGTTCACACAGAAGGCTCTAATTGGACTGTGTGAGGGGATTGGTCGGTACGACAGCAGGCTCTGGATTACGGTCGGGCCGAGTGTGGCGGGAGCGGGCTCTCGTCGCGGGCTCAAAATGGCGGGCTACATGATCAGGAGACTGCTCGAGCGGGTTTGGTCAGAGCAGAAGTGGAAGGATGAGAGGGAAGATCAAAGTTGAGTTTGTTTCTTTTTCTATTTCGCCGTATTTTTTATTGTATTCGCGTGTTTATATCGAATGGGTATCGTGTGACTTTCGCACGGTGAATTTGTTGGAGCATCTTTGAACAACTTATTTTCATTGTCTTCATTCATCTTTCAGGCTACATGTTTACCTAGAATATACCTAATTTATTAGTCAGTTTTGAGCCCACGGAGGAGTAAATGGGGAGGGAAATCGATAGATACAATATTTTCCAATCAACTTCTACTCATGTATAGTTGTCTTGGCATCAAGAGATGCTAGTTGATCAGGATCTTTATGACGAACTTTTTACTCGTTCTCCTCGCATGACTTCTTTTGAATTGGATCTTTCAGTCGAGCATGACACAGCAGACTAGATCATCACTCTCAGATTACGCCGAAGTGACTATGATTATTTGGAGTGAATCATCAAGAGTTTGAGTTATCATGATCAGGATATTTTATAGCCATGAAACGACTTTATAGAATTATAGGTGCCATTAGACTGTTAAGTTATCACTTACTGCATCGCGACGTTGAGGAGCAGCAGTGTGATCCTATTTTTGGTAGTCGTCTTTAATTTCTTCAATCTTTTAGATTGATTAAAGTAGCTTAACCTTAAGCTTTATGAGAACATAAAATTGTTTAGAGGTTCGATCTAAAAGAATTTATATTTTTACAATTAGTCTTGATCTTTTAGATTGACCAAAGTAACTCGATCATTAGGTTTATGAGCATGTAGAATTTTTAATGGCCTGGTCTTTAGACTTTTGAACCTATTTTATCTTAATCATTTAGATAGATTAGAGTAGCTCAAGCCTTAGGTTTATAAGCAGATAAAAACTTTTAAAGGTTCGATCCTTTAGACTTGTTGAGCCTATATTTTAACATTTAGTCTCAATCCTTTAGATTGATCAAAATAGCTCGACCCTTTGGTTTATGAGCACATAAACTTTGGAGGTTCGGTCTTTGGACTTGTTGAATCTTTATTTTGATATTTAGTCTCAATCCTTTAAATTGATCAAAGTAGCTTGACCCTTAGGTTTATTTAATTTTTAGAGATTCAATTTTTAGACTTTAGATTGATTAAAGTAGCTCAACCTTAAGAAGTATGAGCTCATAAAATTATTTAATGGTTCGATCCTTGGACTTGTCGAACCTATATTTTAATATTTTGTCTCAATCTTTTAGATTGATCAACATAGCTCAACCCTTATATTTGTGTGCATGTAGAATTTTTAATGGTTAGGTATTTAGACTTTTGAACCTATTTTATCTTAATCATTTTGACTGATTAGAGTAGCTTGACCCTTAGATTTATAAGCAGATAAAAACTTTTAAAGGCTCGATCCTTTAGACTTGTTGAACTTATATTTTAACATTTAGTTCAATCCTTTAGATTGATCAAAATAGTTTGATTCTTAGGTTTATGAGCACATAAAATTTGGAGATTCAGTCTTTAGACTTGTTGAACCTATATTTTGATATTTAGTCTCGATCATTTAAATTGATCAAAGTAGCTTGACCCTTATGTTTATGAGTATATAAAATTTTGAGAGGTTTGGTCTTTAGACTTTATTAAATTTATATTTTGACATTTAGTCTCAATTCTATAGATTGATCAAAGTACCTCGACCCTTAGGTTTGTGAGCATATTAAATTTGGAGGTTCAGTCTTTCAACTTTGTTGAACCTATATTTTGACATTTAGTATCAATCATTTAAATTGATCAACGTAACTCTACCATTAGGTTTATAAGCACATAAAATTTGGAGTTTTAGCCATTAGACTTGTTGAACATATATTTTGATATTTAGTCTCAATATTTTAGATTGATCAAAGTCGTTTGACTCTTTGGTTTATGAGTACATGAAATTTGGAGGTTTGGACTTTAGACTTTATTGAACCTATATTTTGACGTTTAGTCTTAATCCTTTAGATTGATCCAAGCAGCTCGACCCTTAGATTTATGAGTAAATAAAATTTTAAAGGTTTAATTTTTAGACTTTGGAACCAATTATTTCTCAATCATTTAGATTGATCAGAGTAGCTCGACTCTTAGGTTTATGAGCATGTAGATTTTTAGAAGGTTCGATCTTTAGACTTATGAACCTATTTTATCTCAATCATTTAGATTGATCAGAGTAGCTCTACCCTTAGGTTTATGAGCAAGTAAATTTTTAGAAGGTTCAATCTTTAGACTTGTGAACTTATTTTATCTCAATCATTTAGATTAATTAGAGTGGCTCGGCCTTTAAGTTTATGATCATGTAGAATTTTTAGAAGGTTCAATTTTCAGACTTGTGAACTTAATTTATCTCAATCATTTAGATTGATCTGAGTAGCTCGGCCCTTAAATTTATGAGCATGTAGATTTTTAGAAGGTTCAGTCTTTAAACTTGTTGAACCCATGCTTTGATTTCACTTTCAACCTTTTAGGTCAATGAAAGTAGCTCAACCCTTAGATTTATGAGCTTGATAAGTTACATTTGACTGCCATTGGTGGATTATGCATTTTTATATATAATATTGCTTCCCCTTATCTAACAAATATATATTATAAAAATTGTCTAATATCTTGCAGGAGTATATGGCAAATGTCTCATTCCTTACAGGGCAATACAAAATAATTCCAATTTAAAAGAGTATATGGAAAAATGCCTCCTACCTTGTAAGGGTATTTAGAGATTGCCTCCTACCTTGCATGAATATATAGAGTTTGACTCATGCCTTGCAGGAGTATATGAAATTGACTTCTGCCTTCCAGAAATATAAATTGCCTCATTTCTTGTAGAAGTAGATGAAAATTATCTTGTGCATTGCAGGAGTATATGAAAATTATCTCTTGCCCTACACTAGAGAAATTGCCTCCTACCTAGTAGGAATATATAGTTTGACTCATTCCTTATAGGAGTATGTTAAATTATCTTCTGCCTTGCAAAAAGATAAATTGCCTCCTATCTTGTTAGGAGTAGATGAAAATCACCTCGTGCCTTACCGGAGTATATACAAATTATATTATGCCTCACAAAATTAGTTATGCTATTATTCACATTGTGAACCGTCATAACAATAAAAAGATGTAATTCAAATAAAATTAGTTCTGCTATTATTTTAAATAATTTTAAAATAATTATTATAAAGTTAATAGTCATATTCTTATATTTTATGAGAGAAATATAGAATTCCTTAAAAATTGCAACATTTCTTATTCCCAATGAGTTGAGTTTGATAAACAATGTTATGGGGATTTACGCAAATATTTTGGTGAAGGTTTACTGCTAAAATATATATACTTGGGTTGATATGAAGCAAAAACTTAAAGAATAGTATTAATCATGATGCATTTATTATAGAGATTAATTTCATGATTAATTTATGAATTAAATTTTCATAGTTATGCAAGTTCTATCTTACTCCATTTAGCTTTGCAAGTTACAAGTTTTATCCATGTACTCTTTCCATTTTTATTTTATTGACACGACTCCATCTATTTATCCTTGAATTATCAGTTGAAGCATGTTATTATAGTTAGGCAGGGAATTTTAAACCATTTACGATGATACCTTCAGCATTTCACTAGTTTATAATGTTTAATTTACCCTTGCAAGCTTCACCTAGAATGTTTTCAAATAATGAAGAGATTGTTATGTTGCTTGTAAGACTGCAAGTTATTGCAAATTAAAGGATTCATGGAAAGATAAATTAAGTAATTTATGTTGCAATAACAACAACATCAAGCCTTTATACCACTAGTGGGGTCAGTTACATGAATATTGTTTCTCCACTGTGTCCTGTTAAGAGTCAAAATTCTCATTTAGATCTAATAAAAAAGGTCATTTCTAATATTTTCTAATCAAATCTTTTTAGGTCTACCTCTACCTTACTTAACATAGGCTAAATCTAAATCATCTACTCTCATAACTGGGTCATCAGAAGGCCGCCTAATGGGGACATCAGCTCGTGGAAGGTTTATCAGAGGCGTGGTCGTCGATCTACGGCCACGATCGAGTCCTTATATTTCTGAGTATTTATGTTATTTTTCTATTCATGTATTTTTTTTTTGTGTCATGTATTTGTTTTTATTATGTTTCCAGTTGTACCCTTTTTTGTGGGGATTGTCGTTTCTAAGTCCAAAGGGCAAGATTGTCTTTTATTTTTCTTGAGTCCTTGTACTTGGCTATTTATAGCCTTTTCTCTCATCGTATGAGCTTAATGAATGATTGCTTATGAATATTTCTTCTTGGTTCAGTTTGAGAGAGAGCTTGAGAGTTCTAATGGAGATAGATCCATAGGAGAGGGAGATTTGCGCAATACCCACCAACCTAGATAAGTCGGGTTCGTGGTTCCAATCCCTATTTTCTTTCTCTTGCCTTCCCCTCCGTCTAAGCCGCTGGTTCTCACCCTCACTCGAACCCCTTCCTCCCATTCCAATCCCACGGCAAAACCCCTACCCAACTCCACCACCCGCGGACCCCCCATCCAACCCGTGCCCCCCTTCTTCCCCATTGCAAACCTCATTTCCTAATTGGGTTGGGTAAAATTTGGATGAGTTTGAAATTCAAATCCCATTGATTTGAAATTAAAAATCTTTCCTAATTTACCATTTCTATTTTTGGAAAGTTCTTTATTGTATCCCTATTTGAATTTTGATTGAGAGAGGATTGGATTAAATCTTTTCTATCTCATGAATTTAAATTAGGAAGTTGCATTAACTCCCCAAATCTCCTCCCTTCTCCCCTTGGATGCCGCCTGCGCCCTTGTCCCTATCTCATTAAAAATCTTTTAATTGTTTCCTAAAACCCCTTCCTCCCTTAGGAAATAATTCCAAATCATTTTAATTTTTTTCCTTGGCCGAAATCCCCATGCCCTTGATTTAATTTCTTTCTAAAAGAAATCTTCCCTTATGAAATTAAATCAAGCCCTCCCTCATCCTCTTGCTGCCGCCCCCCTCTTGCCTCCTCTCCTCCTTTGATTATTCTAAACCAAGAGAATACTTAGGAAGGGGAAATTTCAAGTTCCCTCCATCCACTTGACCCAAAGCCAAAGTTGATCTCCTCCTATTGAATCATCTTTATTAGGCTTTCAAAAATCTGAAATACAATTTCAGATTTTGAAAAGGAAGTTGCTCTTATCTCTACTCTACTCTACGAAGACAAGAAACCTCTTTCTCGCCACATTTGTGAAGAGAGCAAGTTCTCGTGAAGATGTTGTCACCTAAACATCAATGAATGGCGAATCCAGAAACTGAGTACGGTTTGACTTGGGACGAAGACGGTTCCACTGAAATCCTTTGATCAACTTTCTTTGACGTGAATCCTAGGATTGACTATACCGTCGAAGACTACTTGGAGCGTATTCTAGACATCTTAGTGGAAGCTATCGACGAGCACTTCGAAGGCGTCGAGTGGAGGATCTCCATCAATCCTTAACAAAAGGTTCTCTTTTCTCCTTTCATCTTATCTTGTTAAGTCTAACTTCTCTTGGCTTGATTGCAGTCACGACAGACAACTCTTCACTACTCATGCTAAAACTTAGTAAACGTAGGGTTTGAGTGCACCTTTATGTTTACTATCTCTTGTTGTTAGATTAGGGATTTCTTTAAAACTACTACTTGCCATTGTATTGTTTTCTATTTTATTTTGGAAAGTTTCAAATATCTTTCCATGTGATTTAGCCTAAGCGGGTGTGACCCCTATTTGTTTTGATTCATTGTTTTAAATTGCTAGTAGTTTTGTTCTGCGATTACTCTAATCACGAGTTGTACAAAATCCAAATGAACTAATAGCATTTCACATCTGAAGTCCTGCATCACCGCCCTTTTATGTGACCAAACCATCTAAGGCGACTCTCTCTGATCTTATCTGTCATTGGAGCTACTCCAACCTTTTCACATATATGCTCGTTTCGTATCTTGTTCCACCTGAGTGTCCTCATCTTTGCAACACTTAACTTAATATTATTCTTCTCTTTTAATGGCACATTCTGTGCCACAAAGCATTGCAAATCTAACCATCATCTTATAGATTTTTCCCTTAAATTTGAGTGGAACTTTTCTATCACACAAGCCCAAAGCATCCTCTAGTTCAACCCAGCTTGAATTCTACTAATAATATCCCCATCTATTTCACTATCACTCTAAACAATAGAACCAATATATGTAAAATGTGTACTCTTATTAATGACTTGATCGCTCAAGGTCACAAACCACCCTACCAGATCTATTACTACTAAAATTACACTCCATATATTCCGTTTTAGATCTACTCAAATGAAAATCTTTAGACTTTAAGGTTGACCTCCATAATTCAAGTCTACCTTCAACTCTCTCTAGTTTATCAACAAGAAGAATATCATCAGTAAAAAGCATACACAAGTGAACATCTTCTTGCAAATCTCTAATAAGAACATCATGAAGCAAAAATATATGGCTTAAGGTTTTGATCCAACTGAAATAGGAAAATACTTGGTTAAACCATCTTGTGTTTGGGCACAAGTAACAACTCTAGCATACATATCCCTAATGATTTGAATATAAGCATTATTAACCCCTTTCTTTTTTAGAACTCTCTATAACACTTCTTTTGAAACTTTGTCATATGCTTTCTTTAAATCAATAAATATCATATGCATATCCTCCTTATTCTCTCTATACTTCTCCAACCAACCCGTCAATAAATGTATAGCTTCCATAGTAGACCTACCTAGCATGAATCCAAAGTGATTTTGAGAAATATTAGTATCACGCCATAAGCTATACTTCACACAATCTTGTGCATCACCATAATTCTTAAAACTAGGAATCATCACACTCATTTTCCACTCATCTAGCATCTTCTTAGTCTTCAAAATAATATTAAAAAGTTTAGTAAGCCAAGAAATTCTTTCTTCTCCTTAGCATTTTCACATCTCTATTGAAATATCATCAGGTCTAATAGTTTTTCCACACTTCATTTTTTTTAAAACCTCTCTAACTTCCGTTTTAATGATACACCGATAAAAAAATCTCTATTTTCCTTTAGAGTGCTAAGGTCACTAAAGTCATTTTAATTTTCACAATATTCATTAAAAACTTAGCAAAATATCACATCCATCTTTGTTGAATATCCTTCTCTAAAATAAATATTTTTTTATCTTCATCCTTAATGCACTTCACTTGAACTAATCCTTACTACTCCTAAGTAAATTATGTTGCATTAAAAAAATCTATTTACTTCGAAAATTAGGAAATCTGTAGTAATAATATGATTGCTAACATCAGAAAAATGTATGATTCTTTGAATTTTTCTATACCTGTTTATGAAAATTGGCCCATAAATCTTGTTTCTTATATTACCGTAGAGTGCAATTTTTATTTCCCAGTTATTGTTTATGACCCTGCATTATTTTTTTCAGGCCTACTTTCAAATGAGGGTTGATATTTAATAACAATGGATTTCGTCCAGGCAAACAGAGGACTTGGCCCCACTGCAGACATTATTGATCACTGTAAATCGATCCTTAAATTTCCTGAAGGCACTAACAGTACCTGGGTTAAACACTTTCTCTATTTACCTTCAGAATTCCAACATTGATTATTAACTTCCTAATTTAATTATCTGCATGTATTTCGATTTTTTAGGTGACACTATTGTATGAAATATTTTCCATCTAAAGTATCAATGATGATTGACCTGTTTCTAGTTTAAATTTTCAAGTAGTTAAGTATTGACTTCTTAATGTCTCACTTTAACTAAAACTGGAGCTTGTGGAGCTTTCTTTCAATCTTGGTCGAATGTTTGTATTTGAAATATCTTTCCAATTGCTGATTCTTCAACAATTTTTGGTGTTAAAGCAAAATTAAATTCTTAATAGACAGTTTCAATAAATAAAATTTTGAGACTGAAAATAAAAGTTACCATGAAACCTGTCAACCTCCCTTTTTTTTTGAAGTCACTGTCATTGCTAATCAAATGAAGACTTATGGTGAACTTAAGTCTAAAGAAATTGTTCTGAAACAAGTTTTGCTATGTTTTTACTTGGAATTTTGATTATATATATATTTTTATTTTTTTTATTTTAAAGTTTGATTATATAGTTACTGTGATGAATGAGTCCAAACTCCAAAGGCTTATTTGCATTTTTATTTGATGAATTAAAGAAATATTTGATATAGCGATGGACAAACTTGCTGCAAAGCATACTTGCATAAATGAATATTTCCTTCTCTCCCTTTAACTAAACTAGAATTGTTATTTTTGTTTTGCATACGAAGTTTGTGGATGAAATGCATGCGACTACAGTCAAATTTTTTTGGATATGCTTCTAAAGCTTTTAACATAATCTTAGGAGTAAAATGAAGATTGAAGAAGAGGCTTACTAGATAAGACAAGACAAAGAATGGAAGAACGAAAGAAGATGACAGCTATGATCGTGGACGGCCGACGGTATCAACTGTGGGCTGCTGGAACGTCGATTGTGGACGCACACGCATGGAGTTGGCTGCCGGGAAGGGAGAGCTGCTCACGGCACAAAGAAATACAGTACAGCTGCTTGTGGATGCATTGTGCTAGGACTTATCAAATTTGATGTTGATGATAGAGTGGGAAGGAGATTAAAGAAGCTAGAGATGGAGATGGAGGTAGAGGAGAAGCACGTTGGAAAAAAATTGAGTTTTGTGTAGATGCACACACTGATTCTTTGAACTCCCACCATGTAATGCACTGTAATGATGTATATTTGCTACATCGAGCCAAGATCTTCTTCCTAAGGAAGGGCATCATTTGTAATCAATTGCGAACACTAGTGGATTCATTTAAAATGGGTTAGACCCCGTAGTTTTTCTACTTTTTAGAGGTTAATTTCCATATAAAAATTATGGTGTCTATTATAACACTATAATCATACTCATTTATTTGGTTGTGTGTTAGATCCTCATACAAAGCTAAGATGCTAAATTATATCACTCTCTACCGCTACGAATCTTCAAGGACGCAACATGTACTAAAAAGCTACATTAGAAAACAGTAAGAAAGCTGTCTCAAACAAAACCTTAGTTGCTTAAATTCATCTAACTGTGAACCAATTTCTGGCCAATTAAATCAAACACTAAAACCATTTTACTCGAGAACAAATTTTTTTTTTTGATGAATTAGAATTAAACTGTTGAATTGTGTGGTTTGGTTGAACCTTCAAGATCGAATTTTATGTTTAACATCACCATTTTTTTATTAGAAGGTTGAAAATAGCTACACTTCAAAAATAAAATGAAAGAACAAGGAGTAAATCAAATTAAAATAATGCGATCAATAAAATTGATTAGAACCAATATATATACATGAAGAGCTCCAAGTTAAGTCTTTACATCAAGTACTTAGTACATCTGTTTCATCAAAAGATACAAAAGAACCAAACAAATAAATAATTTTCTATAACGAATTACGTATGATTAAAGGGACATTTAATTAATGTTCAGTGAATAAGATAAGTGACAAGAAGATCAAAATAATTTTTTTAATGATATATCAATTATGTCATTAGGTTTAATCCCTTGTTCAACTTAAGTAGAAGCATTGAACCATGAACCTCTATTTTTTTCGTTTCCATATCCAGTTTGACTTTCACACCTTTTGAAATAAATAAATGATCTTTAGTTATAATGAATTTCAAGAAATGTTAATGACTGAATTATAATATAATAATAGAAAATTAATGAAATTAAATAGCTAAAATATTAAATTAATTTTAATAATTTTAAAGCATTCACTTATTAATCAGAATATTTCATTTGAAATTTATTTTTTCATAATTATTTTCATTTAATTTTGAATTGTCAAAAAATCTATTTTTTTCATGTATTTCTTAACTAACAAAAATTCAAAATTAAATTATCAAAACCACCAAAAGTTTGACTTTTATAATAAGATTGTTGCATGATGATGTAGTGGAAGAGAGAGGTAAAGAGAATTGTGCATCTACGGTGATAATTAGAATATGTATATTTTATTAAACATAAAAATTTTTAAATCCAAAATAAGTGGAAGGAACAAGCATGATTGGTTGGAAGTTCCATTGATGACCATAAAGGATTTTTTACAAATAGAGGTTTAGATAATACTATGGGCGGATCCCGGGGGGGGGGTGGGGCGTGCAAATGCTCATCCTAACAAAAAAAAATTTAATTTTAGATAGGATATTTTGAAATATTTTGAGTATTTTGTGTTGAAACTTAATATAATAGCAATGTGATAAAATTGCTAAATTAATATCAGAACAAAAGTAAGGCGTTGTTCTGGTAATTTTAGAGCAAAAGGGTTGAGATCAAAGATGAATGCGACGTTTGATTTGTGAATGATTAAAATAATTATAACATCGCATCACAATATCAGTTTGAAATTGAAACTTTCCAAAAGAATTTTTCTGCGTATTTGGATGCATTTGATGAAGATTTGATCATAAACCTTAAGCTATTTATTTCCTGCTCAACTGCCCTTTGTCACTAACCTTTGCTAGCCAATCACAAAGAGCTATAAGAGTGATGTCAAAGCATATCTTGGAATGGAAGCATCAACTGGTGAATGATATGGGAGCAAGCTCAAGTGTTTATCAAAGGGAGAGTCATCTTATGAACAGAGAAATATTTAAGGAATATATATAAATAATAATATGTTCATGGGTTTAATTCAACTGTCCGGAGCCGCCGGCAATAATTCTTACAAATGTTGCAACATCAATGACATGACAAGATTTTCTGAAAATTGTTTAATAAACAAATGCCAATGATTGAGGGGCAGCAAATCCTGGAAGATTAGTTTTATGCACATTACCTTAGTTGTTGTGCAATGTGTTTTATAATTCCTTAGACAAAATACTGAGGGATGTGTTATCACGGCAAGTTGTTGCGGTTAAAATCCGTTTTCTTTGACGAAGAAAATGCCTCACTATCGATGCATAATCATCTTTTATACATAAAGGTCTTAAAGCAGCTATACCGAGCAATAATACTGAGTTGTACCCAGTTTTTTCTCGGAAAAACTCGGTACAACATTCGTATAACTCGGTATTGCTCGGTATAATTCGGTATTGGGTCTTCACGTGATGGTATTCCTCGTTATTGTTTGGTATTGCTCGGTATTTCTCGTTTTTTGGCGCGATTTGGCTTCCGACCGGACGTAATAATTGGGCCGACTCTCCGCTCGTTTCACAGAAGCCTTCGCCGAACTTTCCTCCTCCGTCACCGGCTCTCTCCCCCACCTGCAAACAAGGCCGAACTCAAGGCCTTTCTGCGAGTGGCCTCAACCTAGGCGACTGCAAGCCCCTTGTCCGATTCTTGCCTATGTGTAAGGATCTGCTCGACTTCCCTACGTCTGATCCCACTTTCAAGTTGATTTCTAAGTGAAAGAGGAGCTGTACCAATTGCATTTGCTGTTTATGTACAACATTAACATTATTATTGATACAGCATCACAAAAATTATCTTGATCGAGCACGAATCTCGAGGCAAAAGCTAGTTGGAAACTTTAAAAATTAATTTCGGGAGCATATAAACTCCGATTTCAGCGAGCTTATAGTCAAATTGAGCGTCTCGGAAATACGAACCCAACGACACTAAGATCAACCCAATCCGAGCCCAAATGAGTCCGAATCAAGGGCTCAAATTGCTTTTGAAAGGCCCAAACAGCAATTTGAGTTACCAAACGGTCTCTGATTTTGACGAGCTTATACTCGAATCGAAGGGCTCGACGAGACGAATCCAACGAGCCCAAGATCGCTGAATTCCGACATCATTAAGGCCTCCAAATGTCCAACAAACGGTGTACGATCGTAGGATTCAAGATCGGCCGTCCATTCGACCACTCCCTATTTGCCCCTGATCTCACGCCTATTTACGGGTCATGCCACTCCAGAAAATCTATAAATAGAGCCCTCATTTCTCATAAGAGGGGGACTCAAGTGAAGAGAGAGAAGAAGAAAAGAGAAGGAAGGAGTTCCTCCTCGACAGCCGCCGGACCACCGCCGGACCACCGCAGAACCTCGCCGGACCACCGCCGGACCACCGCAGGAATCTCGTCGGACCACCGCAGGAACCTCTCCGGACCACCACCTTAAGGCCCGACGTTCATCCCCGACGTCCTGCCAAAGACCCGACGTCTTGTTCAAGGCCCGACAATCAGTCCCTACTTCCTGCCAAAGACCCGACGTTAAGTCCCGACGTCCTGCTGAAGACCCGACGTCCTGCTGAAGACCTGACGTCCTGCTTAAGACCCGACGTCCTACTAAAGGCCAAACCATCAACATCTGATCTTCCAAGTGACACTGGGACTAACACTTGACTCCTTATCTCCTACCGCCTACGGTCCTTCTAACCACTGTCGCCTAATACGGTCCGTCCGACCTCCATCACCAGACAACGGTCTCCGGCCGACTTTTGTCTCCTGCCGACTACGGTCTCCTGCCGACTATGGTCTCCGGCCGACTACAGTCTCCGGCCGACTACGGTCTCCGGCCGACTACGGTCTCCTGCCGACTACGGTCTCCAGCCGACTACGATCTCCGGCCGACTACGGTCTCCTGCCGACTATGGTCTCCGGCCGACTACAGTCTCCGGCCGACTACGGTCTCCGGCCGACTACGGTCTCCTTGTAATATCAAGATCTGCTCCAGTATCGTCCAGGACGATCTGGGATCGTCCTGGGACGATCAGTGGAATTCAGCTCCAGTTTTAGCCCAGTTTTGCTCCAGGTGATTTTCTGCATGCATCGTCCAGGCCGATTGGAGACATCGGCCAGGCCGATCGGCACTGTAGAAAATATCGTCCATGCAATAGCCCTGAAGGGAGACCAGGCCGATCCTTTTGGTCGGATCGTCCCGGGACGATGCTGCGATCGGCCGGGCCGATCTGTGTATATTAAAGCTGATTTCAGTCGTTTTGAAGAGAGAGAAAAATCAGAAAAATAAAAATAAATATCTGAGGAGAGAGAAAGTCGAGGTGGATTTTGGAAAAGTGGATTTTCGGACGACGCGGAGCCGTTTTCGTCCGAAGTGGCTGTTGAGGAAATTGCTGTGCTCGAGGTAAGGCACATTCTACCTTTCTCAATTTTCAGAACCGTCGTGTTTGGCGGTATATTCTGTCCGGATTTTGTTTCCGTTAGCGATTTTCGTCCGTATCTTTTGATCGGTTCAGTTTTTACCGCGTAACTTTCTGTATATTGTTGACGTGCCGAGTGTGCACATTTTGGTTATTTTCTGAAGATTTTCGTCCGGGTATTTTTGATTCGACTGTGTTTTTAGTCGACCGGATTTTTCTGTGAAATTGGAATTTATCTGTGCAGTAGAATAAAGGTTCTGAAATGTTGATATCTGTATTCTGTGCGAATTCGGTAAATTTTCTTTGCAGGAATTTTTGTGTAAATTCCGTATACTGCCGTTGTGCTGCCCGATTTTTGGGTAATTTCTGAATTGTCCGTATTTCTTCTGAATTGAAATGCTATGTGTATAAGCTATAAAAAGGGAGTTATAAGGGGCCTGAATCCTATGAGATTCAGTTAGTGAAACGGGAAATCTGAAATGAGCTCAATCTGAAATCTGATATTGTTCTGTTCCGGATCCGATGAATTCTGTTTTGGTGCTATAAGCACATCTGTTTTGGTGCCGTGAGCACAAAGGGAGACATAAGGGGCCTGAATCCTATGAGATTCAGTCAGTGTCTGGGAAGGGAGGCATAAGGGGCCGGAATCCGTAGAGATTCCGTCAGTGTCAGGGCATTTAGCTATATGTATCTGTACTACTTTCTGTATCTGTTCTGTTCTGTACGAAATTGTGATTATGATATGATACGATCCGTACGATTCTGATTTCTGTTTCTGACTCTGTTGATTTGTTCTGTTCTGATACGATCTGTACGACTCTGATGTGATCTGATATCTGTCCGTAAGTTTTGATTTCCGATTCTGTTCCGACTTCTGATCTGATTTCTGTCTGATAAGTTTGGTTTTGTTTTCTGAGGATTTAGATTGGTGGTTTGTTGCTTTGCTGAGCTGTTGAGCTCACCCTTGCTTTCTGGTGGTTTTCAGGTTCTGGGAAGGGCAAGGAAGTCCAGGATTAGATTTCAGAGTCTGATCAGATTAGGTACTTTTGTACTTTTGATTTTTGTACAGTTATGGCTTTCCTGTTCTGTCTTTCTTTCTGTTGAAAGCCATGTACTGTTCTGTAGATGATTATTTTGAGGAAATGAAAAGATAGATGTTTTGTTCCGCTGCATTTGATGTTTTTAGTAGCTCTGTTGTTCTGTGTGCTTCTGTTGAGTTAAGAATTTGGAAGATCAGTTCAGTAACCTAATCCAAAGCCAGATCCTGGTTAGCTATTCTCCGTCGCGATCCGGCGCGGGCGGGATCCGTCTCGTCTCGGGTCGGGTCGTGACACTCCTGCCGACTACGGTCTCCAGCCGACTACGATCTCCGGCCGACTACGGTCTCCTGCCGACTACGGTCTCCGGCCGACTAAGGTCTCCTGTCGACAACGGTCTTTCAGACCCCAGTCTCCTACCGACTACTGTCCTTCAGACCTTTGTCGCCTACTATGGTCCTTACGACCTCCATCAACAAACAACGGTCTTTCAGACCCCAGTCTCTTACCGCCTACGGTCCTTCAGGCCTTCATCACCTACTACGGTCTGTTCGACCTACACCACCAGACAACGGTCTTTCAAACCCCAGTTTTCTATCGACAACAGTCCTTCAGGCCTTCGTCACCTACTATGGTCCTTCCGACCTATATCAACAGACAACGGTCTTTCCGACTACGGTCTCCTGCCGACTACGATCCTTCAGGCCAAACAAACCTGTATATGTAACTCCTACCATGTAATGCAATCTATATGATGTACATTTGCTACATCAATCCAAGGCCTTCTCCTAAGGAAGGGACTCATTTGTAATCGACTACAAATACTAGTGGATTCATTCAAATTGGGCCAGGCCCTGTGGTTTTTCCCCAATTTTCAGGGGTTTTCCACGTAAAAACTTTGGTGTCTCTTATGAACGCTATACCCTCTCACTTATCTGATTGTGTGCTGGATTTTCGTACAACGCTAAGACGTTAAACTATATAATTCTCTACCGCCGCGAATATTCCAGGACGCAACAGTTTGGCGCCGTCTGTGGGAAGAAATCCGTCATTTGTAATCTACAAAAACACTAGTGGAAATTTGCAACTGGGCGAGGCCCCGTGGTTTTTCCCATTTTTGGGTTTTCCACGTAAAAACTCTTGGTGTTCACTCTTTCTTTCTGTTTGTGTGTTAAACTTACGTGCAACGCTCGGACGCAAATTTACAAACTCTACCGCCGCGTATTTTCTAACACGCAACAATTATATTATATATTATATAGATATTATACAGGTTATATCATATAACATTTATATAATAATATTGTTGCGTCTTGAAAAATTCACGGCGGTAGAGAAATATAAAGTTTAATGCCTTAGCTTTGTACGAAGATCCAGAACACAATCAGATTAAATAGATGAGGGTGTAGCGTTCATAAGAGACACCAAAATTTTTACATGAAAACCCCTAAAAAGGGGAAAAACCACGGGGCCTGGCCCAATTTGAATGAATCCACTAGTGCTTGCAATTGATTACAAATGAGGCCCATCATTAGGAGGAAGGCCTTGGCTCGAAGTAACAAATATACATCATATAAAATGCATTGCATGGTGGAAGTTAGAAGAATCAATATTGATATGTTTGTTTGGGGAGGAAAAATCATAGTCGACAAGCGATGTAGATCGCAAGAACCATATTCGACGGGTGACAGAGGTCGAAAGGATCGTAGTCTGTGAGCGACATAGGTCAGAAGGACCGTTGTATTGCGACGGAGGTCCGGAGGATCGTAGTCACCGGGTGACGGAGGTCGGAAGGACCGTTGTCGGCAGACAACGGAGGTCAGAAGGATGGTAGTCGGTGGGCGACGAAGGTCGGGAGGACCGTAGTCGGCGAGGATGTTGACCTCGTTTTTATCCTAATTTTTGCCCTCGAGTGCATTTGGTCCTGTTCGAAGCCTTCAAGGTCGTGGCTTCCCCCTCTCCTGCTTACTGTTGCTGTTCGCAAATCCCAACCGAGCCGGATCCCCGTCTCCCTCTTGTTTTGCACGGCCAAGGTCGGAAGACCCCCGACCTCCCTCTCTTGTTCTCTCCCGATTCGTGAGCAGCCGCCCTCTCCCACTCGCTCTGGTTCTCGGTTCGCAGAAAGCAAGAGGAGCCGAAACTCCTCTCTCAGGTGACTTGGCTCAGGCGAAGCCAGTCCGACCTCCAGGCGCCGAAATCCCCAGTGCCGAGTGCCCTTCCATGTTCGCAGGCCAGCTGACGTCGAGTTCCTTTCCTCTCTCGGATTCGCATGCCCAGGACCAAACCCGACATTGGATTCGCTGGCTCAACCTCAACCCGACAACGATCTCCCCTTCTTTGAGCAGGTATAATCCTTGTTTTCTTTTCTTACTCCTCCCCCCCCCTTCTTTCATTCTCTCCCTGCTTTATCTTTCTCTATTCTTCTTCTCTGTATAAAAAAAATTTAGCAATATTGCTTGTTTCCTCTAAGATATTGATATCAGATGGTAGGATTGAATGAGTACTTTTTGTTTGAGTAATACTTATCTAAAAGGAAAAATTCAGGATGATGTAAGTAATGTGAGCTTTATGGAATGTCATTGAGGTTTAGATTATACGTCAGTTAAAAAAAAAATGGTTTGCAAAGCATATGCACTTCTACATGGATATCAAAATCTGTTGTAGATATGTAAATGAGTCATTGTGTTTTTTTTTTATAATAGATGTTGAATAATTTTTGTATGAAAGTTCGAAAAGCATGGTCCATTTTGTGAAATTGCGATCTTGTGATTCTATCATACATATGATGTGAAAGTTGGTGGTGCGGCTGGGTGATTCTATCATGTGTTAGTTTATATTTTCTGTTATATATGGTTCAAATATGAAGTCACATTTGTCCATGTCGTATGATTATGCTAGAAAGTCTCTATACATACCTATAGCTTGATACCACATGCAAATTTGATTGCATATTTTAATTATTCAAGTGTTGTATGTTATTCATTAGTAATATTCATGTGGAACTTTGTATCCTTCAGTCTCTTTATTTATTGCTCTTTGTGGAATGCATAAGCTTTTGGGTTAGCGATGAAGTTTGAGTTTAGTGTTTGAGGCTTATTTTAATCAAGTACATATATATCAACTTTTCATGGTGAGCAAAGTTCGAATATGGATTTGTGGAAGGGGAAATTTTCGGAAGCAGCGTGAAGGTTGGATAATTTAGCGAAAAGAGCAGTTTTTTGGATTAATTTAATTTAAAGCCAATTCGCCAAACTGATAAGCGCACTCCCAGAATGCGTGCAGCTGTTTCGCGCAATCAGAAGAATGCGCCGAAGTATTAAGCGCATTCTAAGAATGCGCTTAAGGCTTCGGCGCATTCTTCTGAATGCGCCAAGTTGTTAGGCGCATTCTACCCATAATACCAGCTGGCTGATTGAGTTGTTTGGATTTCAGCGGAGACGAGATCCGCGAAATCCGCGGACGGTTGCTGAAATTGATAAGGCAATTATTGGGGGTGGATGGGCGTTGAGCAGATGAGAAGGAAAAAATTTCTATAAATTAGAGTACCATCCGTCGAAGCAATTCACCTATTCGCAATTTCCTCATCTTCCTCTCCTCCTTTTTCTGTTCACCCGAGATTTGCTTTGAGGTGAGTTTTGCATTTTTTTTTCTTTTCAATTTTTTCTGTTATGAGTAATTAATTATACATTGTCCAGATGATTAATTCTGGCTTCTGAGAGCTTATATTTGTAGTTTTATGATTTTTCTGTAATATTTAGAACAGAATGATCCTCTTGGTGAGAAACTTGGTAGCCAATGGGTTCATATTAGCTTAAAGGAACTGATTAGTTTTCACTGTCAGTTAGTTGCTAACTTGTAATACCTTGAAATATGTTTTGTTAATGATTTTTCTTTCTATCCTAACAAATAATGGTGGCATGATTAGGATGAAGGTCCATGTTGTGTGAGAATGATAATGAAAAAAAATAGTGATTTTTTATATTTAATATTAATTTTTTTATATTTATCTATATAACAATTAAATATCTAAATCATATTAAAAATATCAAATATCACTAATATAAATTTTTATGAAAAAAAATATTTTTTTTTATATTTTATGGATATATTTTGATATAATTATCATTATATGAAATGAAGATTTATTGAATAAATAGGATATTTAATAGTTTTTAACTAAGGAAATTAAAATATGGACCAATATTCAAATAATAAATTAATAATATGGAATAACTAGTTTGGAAACTAAAATAAATTTAAATAAAAAATGACTTTTATTGAAGATGGTGACCATATGGAAAATGTTCATTTAATAGTATGGAAGGATATATGGGGAAAAAAAAAGTTGCTATGCAAAATTAAGAAATAATTTACTCTTATTAAAGCATAAATGGCAAGACACAAGTTATGTAATATAGATAATAAAAAAACAAAAACTATTATTAATATAACAAATATAATTATACTAATAAAGTTTAGTAATGATGAAAATGCTAATTATTAAATAATCATTCACAATATGATAGCATTCATAATCTTTTTCATGAAAATTATAATTAATGCATTCACACGCTAACATATTAATATATATTCAAAATTAATTTTCACTGAAGTAATGGAATTTAATAATACCGAAGAGGCTCATCATACTATTGATCAATCGATTGACTTAGGACCTTATTAATAAGCGGGCACTATCAATATTTATATCTATCATAATTATACGAAGGTATTCATATATTCTATGATAAGCTTTATAATTATTTTCTACTTATTATGAGCAAAACTTATTCAATATCAATAGATTTCAATATTGAGATGGGCAATACTTAAAACACATAAATCAAAAGAATTTACATATAAATTAGTTGAGCTATCACATGAAGAACTTGTAATATGTAGTTAGGTAGTTTGACATATTTTGATTTTTTTTTTTTTTGTGCGTTATTGTGGTACCAATGATTTAGTTATAATTTCTGGTTAATGTTTAATTTATTTCAAGTCAGTGTAATGTAATAGTTAAGACCGATCGGGGATGCATTGAATCATTCATATTAGTTTACATGCAAATATAAACTATTTCATTTGGCGTATTGCTCATGTGAAGAGAGAGAAAGAGCAGAGTGGAGAGAGAGAGATGCACGTTGAGGGAAGAGAGAGAGACGCACGTTGAGAAAGAAATTGTTAAATTTGGACAAATTTTATAACTTAATATAATTAGAAATTTATAATTTATAAATACTATTTGTAACTTAATTTAAAATTATAATTTATAATTTTAATTTAATTATGTTATAGTTTAAAATAACTTTATCTAATTTAATAACGTTATAATAAAATAACTTCTAATATTATTTAATAGATTTTTTTTAAACTTAAATAAAGTAATAAAATTGATACATTAATAACTTTATAACATAATTTATAAAGTTATTAAATTTAATAAACTTATAAATTTAATTAAATTTAATATATTTTCGTTACAATTTTTTTAAATTTAATTTATTTATGTTATAATTTTAATAATTATCTAAATTTAATTAAAATACTGGATTAAATTAAATTAAAATTTATAACTGGATTAAATTTGATAACTTATAACTTTATTTATATAATTTTATTAAATTTAATAACTTTATAAAATATGTTATAAAGTTATTAATTTATAAATTTTATAACTTTATTTAAATTTGACAAAATTATTTAAATAAAGTTAGAAGTTATTTTATTATAACATTATTAAATCAGATAAAGTTATTTTATACTATAACATAATTAAATTAAAGTTATAAATTATAATTTTAAATTAAGTTACAAATTATATTTACAAGTTATAAAGATTAATTAAGTTATAAAATTCTAATTAAATTATCTAAAATTTAACTTCAGGAGGGAATAGTTTAATTCACAAGTGAGGCTAGATTTGATGGGTTTAGGTAAATGGAGTGCTCTACTGTTGAAGATGACTTGCTACTTCTTGGTTCTTGCTTGGATTTTGATAGGAAACCTATTTGAGATTGATTAGAAAAATTTACTAGTTTGACTGCAATGGTCGGTAGAGCGATGGAAGTACTAGTTTGACTACATTCACTCTCGTTATGTTTTGACGAGTATGTTAAGTACAAAACTACAGTAGAATTTGGCATTATTCGCATTAACCCTTAAATTTGTGTAATTTAGGTTAGAATGTCACGGTTAATGTTATTTTTTGGTGGAGAGCTACGCATGGGGGATGAGTTTACAGCAACATATATTGGTGGACAAAATCGACCAATCATTGTTGATCACGATATTTCACTTACGATGCTGAAGGAAAGAGTTATGGGGGTGCTCAGGATTAATCCTTCAACAACTACTGTCAGCCTAACTTGTCGACTACGGCATAATGGTGGACACTGCGCAACACCTGTAAACGATGAAGAGGTTTGTGAGTTCATGTTGTTGGAAGCAAGAATTGATCCTGTCGTTGTGTACGTTGAGGCGAAACCAAACAATCATGGTGACGTTGCTGGTCCTTCAACGGAGATACAAATGTAAGCATGCAAAACTTTAGCTTCGGCATTTGTAGTGGTAACTTTACTTAGTTTAAAACTTAAGCATAATAAATTTTTTTTATGGTAGGCCCACCACGTGGTTTGGTGGAGGATTAAGTACAATTGAAATGCAGAACAATTTTTATGGTCAACTGTGTTTGTTAGAGCGTCAAACTATTGTGCAAGAACGAGTGTCCCGACGACCTACTGTAACTGAACCTTCAAAAAGAACACCTAGTAATATATTTGTAGAGAACCTAGTCTCTTCCTCATGCTACCCTCAATCAGAACAAAACGAAAATATTTTTCCTTACACGAAGATGACATTGATAACAACGATGAGGATTCCTACAAGACTATGGATAGTGGTAGTTCTGATACAGGAGATAGTTCTAGTCAACCCGATACTGAACTACAGGAGACAATGTATAATTACACGAACAATGAAAATATCGGTGATGAGTTCATTCAAGAACATGCTCGACGAAACGTCGCTGGATTACAATCGATGGATGCGAATAATAATTTCGAGGATACCTTTAGAACAACTGAAGAATGGGATGGTAATGAACACTGTGATCCTCCTATCATAAATATTGTTAGCTCGACAGAAGCGACCATTCCATCGGAAGTTTATGAAGGACAAATCTTTCATAACAAAGAAGACTTACAAGCTGCAATTAATGGTTGGTCAATCGCACAAAATGTTCAGTACATAAATTCAACTTCCAGTAAAACTCGGCTCACAATTTTATGTAGTCAACATAATAATGTGCATAGGCCATGCTATTGGCGACTACATGCATCACGAAGTAAAAAATTATGTGGTCTTTGGAAAGTATCATGTGCGGGTCCACCTTATACTTGCACTCAACCTGTTATATATGGTGGACATCATAATTGCACTTCAAAATTTATATGTAGACATATCATGCCCATCATAAAACAACAACTTGACATGAAACCGAAGGAGATAATTGCAAGAATGGAGTCGAAGTTTGAAATGAAGATTTCGTACATGAAGGCCTGGGATGCACGGAGAAAAGCCATTGAAGCAATATTTGGATCGTATGAGGAATCATATCGTTCTGTCCTACGTTTTATGGAAGTGCTACGTATGTCCCAACCAGGTACAGTATATAATGTTGACTTAGTTGGAGGTTCACGATTCAAGGCAATTTTTTGGGCTTTCAGCCCTTCTATTAATGGCTGGCAACATTGTCGGCCGGTCCTTAGCCTTGACGGAACTTTCTTGCTTGGAAAATATTGTGGGACTCTTCTTGCTGCTGTTGGAATTGACGTGAATGGTGGATTATTCCCGTTGGCCTTTGCAATAGTTGAATCAGAAAGCAATGATTCATGGGTTTGGTTCCTTCGTAACCTACATAACTTGGTCGAAGTGGTGAAAGAACGTCAAAATTTATGCATCATCTCAGATAAACATGCAGGACTAGTTAGAGGGTGCCATGAAATTTTTCCTCAAGCTGTCCATAGACACTGTCTTCGTCACTTGCGTGAAAACTTTAAAAAGTTTTTACGTCGCCAAGGTATTGTTGATGTTGAAGGGCTTTGCAACAATATGTATTTGGCAGGTAGTACAGAGGATAGTGCAAGCTTCACTCGTATGATGGAGCACATTAAGAATGCGAAGCAAGAGGCATATGATTGGTTGATCCAGCGTGATGTTAGTAAGTGGTCATTATTATTTGACAATGGATGTCGATACAGCATCATGACAACAAACGCATCAGAATGTTTTAATGGGGTTCTTAAACGTGCTCGTGGACTTCCAATTCAAGGCCTAGTGATGTCCATATACTATAATCTCGTATCTTTATTCATGAGGCGATCTATAAAGTTGATAAGTGGATGATGGCTGCAGAATCTGAATTTGTTCCGCGTACAATGGGCATTCTACACAGAACTGAACGCGAAGCACGACGTTGCCATGAACCTATTGCCATTAATAGAGGTGAATTTGAAGTTGTGGATATGGCTTCCAAAACACATAAAGTTGATGTCCTTACACCCGAACAGTGTGCTTGCACATGTAACAAACCACAATTACATCATTTGCCATGCGTTCATGTGGTTGCAGTCGCAGGATATAGGCGATGGAATCACAATGCTTTCGTGTCTCAATACTTCGCACAAAACTCATATAAGGCAACATACTCCGGGCTTTTCCATGTTGTTCCGCCTAAAGATGTTTGGCCCATTTTTAACGACCAAATAGGAATCATACCATTACTTCCACCAGCTTTTCGCAGACGTGCCGGTAGACCGAGGACAACTAGATTTCGTAATACGATGGATGAGGCTCAATCAAGCTCAAATAAACGGTGTGGACATTGTAAGCGAAATGGTCATAATAGGGCTACGTGTCCGTATAATCCGGCATCGTCGAGGTATTAAAGATAATTCCTTTCTTTATTATACTATTAACCTCTTATTCTAAATAATCAACTAAGAAAATTCATTTAAATTTCTTGTTGAATTAAAGGTACGGTCGATAGATCTGGCTATACTGTTTTTCGTCCGCAACAAAGGGAACATGTTGATTGCTCCACCTCGTGACGTGTTAAACTTGCAAGGCTGTTCGAAGGTCGACGTTGTACGATGTGTTGATGTTAGAAATTTCAAAGTCTTTATATTTGTTTTATTTTTAATAAAATCTTATTTGTACGATGTGTTATTTAATTTTTAATAAAATCTTATTTCTAGAAGTGTTCCAAATATCTAAAATTTTGTAACTATATATATATATATATATATATATATATATATATATATATATATATATATATGTTAGAGAAAACCACCAAGCGATGTTGTACCTCATAAAATTTAGAAAAAAAGGCAATTGCTTAAAAATATAGTTCTGCGATGAGATGGGTGTTTTTTTTAGAATTTCTTCTCTGAATGTTGTGATATTTATTTGACAACTTGAACAAATCGCTAAATTTTTTGAAGTATAGCCATGGCTGAAAGAACTAGGCGGCGACGTGGTGGGCGTCGTAGCACCCATGACGAGAACGTGGATGAACCTATTCGAGAAATGAGCATAGCATCACTGGGGTCATCTCATAGGGCGCATAATCCAGATCAGGTTTGAAATTTTATTCAATTGTATTCATGTATATTACGAACTGCACACATCTTTATCTTTCTTTTAATTGGATCTTCTTATATCGTTGCCACAGGCATCTCCTTTGGTTGCTTCGACCCATTTACGTACAGCCCGTGAGTGGTCGGTTGAATGCCCACGCATGATTTATGTTCTACGAAACCTCGGACTACATAACATTCGGCATCTACAGTTCATACGTTTGGATCATAATCTCATTACCGCACTTGTCGAGAGATGGTGTCCGCTTACGAACACTTTTCACTTCACGGTTGGAGAGATGACAATAACGCTGCAAGATGTGCAGGTTATACTAGGACTGCGCATTGATGGGCCAGCCGTCGTGGGACCAAATGTTGTTGGATTAGGTCGCCGTTGGGAGTCATGGCCTGATTGTTGTGATGAACTACTTGGCACACATCCAGGTAGAGATACCGTGTACCATGCACCAGGTGATGAAGATGACACGGCCACTTTTAGAATGGGTAGTTCACAGTTCGAGTCAATGCTCCCCTTACGTTGGCTTCGATGGACTTTCTACAGAGATTCATATGAACAGCTAGCTCCTGGACCATTTCTTTATCATGTCCGGGCTTACATCCTGTTCATGATTGGCTGTTTTTTGATCCCGGACACATCGCGGTCACATGTGTCCTTGCAGTGGTTGCCCTTGCTTATGGATGTGGACTCATTCGGTCAATTGTCTATTGGAAGTGCTGTTCTTGTGCATCTATACAGAGAGCTATGTAATGCGACCAGGCCCACACGTACTTATATTGCCGGATGTGTTGCATTACTACAGGTTTGGTCGTGGGAGAGATTGTACATTGGCAGACCCACACTACGTGTACCACAAATACATGATTTAGGTGGTAGACCTCTTGGTTGCAGGTATTATTATTTACTTTATGCAAGAGCTTAAACCTTTTAAACATTTACTTATGATATTCCGTACTTAATGTAGGTGGGCTAAAGATCGGATACGTGAGCTCCCCTCTGGCAACACGTTGACATATCGTGATGAGTTTGACGGTTTACGACTATCTCAGGTATGACAAAATTTTGAACATTAACCCTTTTCAATTTTTTGCCATATGTCAACGTGTAGAAATCCTTGATTTGTATACATGTAGGTGAGCATGACTCCATACACGGATGACATTCTAGCAACTTTGCCTGCCGAATGTTTGGAGGGGATCGAAATATGGCGTGCTAGAGTGCCCCTCATTAGCTGGAAGCGTACCGAGTGGCATCTTCCTGATCGTGTTATGCGACAATTTGGGGGAATACAATTCACAGATGTTCGACCGATGGAATTAAATTTCAGAAGGATTGATGGAAGAGGTCGAGCTGATCTGGACTGGACTGTTCAGTATAGAGATTACCTGGAAATATGGGAAGATAGGAGAGCATATGTAGTAGCAATAACCCGGCCAGAAGGAACTGGTAATCAGGAGTTAGGTACTTACCTACGGTGGTATATGTCATGGGCTTCAATCTATTTGTTACAGCCTCAAACAGAACCGCCAGAAACTTTCTTTCCTCGCTCCCCAGGCGAACGATTAGTGGTACGTCGCAATAATATATATTTTTAGAAAATTTGTTATAAAGCATATTTTGATAATCATTTTAAATCGTGTAGGCTGACTACTACATTCGTTCAAGTGCAATTCTTGAGCCATTGGCGGGGGTCAAGGACAAAATGCCAGTTCATTACAGTTAGCAGTTGACCAGGTTTCCGAGCTTTCCGCCAGAGTGCAGCGATCTGTTTATATCGACTATACTACTTTTGACACCACACTACCTGAGATGAGTCAAACCAGGGATGCAGGAATAGGTTCTCATGGCTCTCAAGGGCCAAGACGATCAACTTCTGATGCTCCATCTAGATCCAGGAGAAGTCGACGACAGCAGCAAACTGAACGAGAACCACCACGACATTCAATGCACATTCCATCGAGCGCCTATGACATGTTTGGGGCTGGACCCTCCACACAGCATTGGAGCCCATTGGCAGCACAAGAAACCAGTGCACATGAAATATTTTATGGTACACCATCCCAACATCCCTCAACACAAACATTTATACCCATAGCAATACCAGAGTGGATGTCAGGGGTTGGGTTACCAACCTCCCCCTCGCAGCAAGATATATTACTAATGGGAGGACAAACTTCTGAACAATATACTGATGTGAGGCAACATCGTCCAGAACTTCCACCACAAGATGAGGAATTTATTGAGGAAGAGCAACAACTACAACGACGCAGAAGAAGAGCTCCAGATAGATATACTCCTGGTAGTAGGGCTCTTCCTCGGCATCGATAGATGGTCTGGGTTAAAATTTTCTCTATCTTATGCTTACTACTTTATGTATGTTAATGTTCGATGATCCGTAAGACAACATAATACCTCCTATTCATGCTCTCTTATTTATATTCAGCATGCAAATTATAGTATTCTATACGTTCTTTCATACTTGACTTGAATATTATTGCAAGCCATTTCACAACATTTTTCGCTCCTTGTTCATAGGAATCCACATTTTAAGCAAGAAGAAGTTTATTATTACAAAATATTCTCAAAGGTCAATGAAAATATGAGAGGCGCACCTACAAACCAACTAATAGAAGAAGGAAGTAGCCGTATACATGAAAGTTTGGCTTATAGCCCAGATGAGATCCTAGAAGCAAAAGCAACTACAAATGAAATTTTTAGATGTCTTCTACATACTTGGGGGGAAGACGAGGATGTTGTCCTGTGGCATGAAAATGATGAAATTATGAAATTAAGGCAATATAGGTCTGGCTATGAACTTCGAGCAAGTGGTTGGAAGTTGTTACAAGAAAGATTTTGCGATATGAACGGCCACATAGTATCATTAAATTTTATAAAGGATCGTATTCGAGAATTGGGGTGCGATAGACACGGTAATGTTGAGCCGGGGATAGGAATATCAATGGTTGATATGGATCACTGTATTCTATATCAACATTGGTCGCATAAAGAAGACAAATGGCTCTTAGATAACTACAAAATGCTAATGCAATGTTCTCAGGGCGGAAAGGAGAGAAAATTTTTAGATGGCGAAGATTGGAACCACCTGCAACACGGATTTATGTACCACTTCAAATGTTGTCCAACGCAAACACAACTTCAAGGTCGTGTACGAAATCTGCTTAGGAAATGACTATGATGTGTTCTGAAATGTAAGCAAATATTAATATTTTATGTATAAGATTATGGTGCTAACTATCTAAAATTCTTATCGGCCTTTACATATGAACTTGTACTATTTTCATAAATAATAACTCATTCCGCATTTGCTTAAATTTCAGCACATAATGTCATCATCTTCATCAAAGATCTCAGCAATAAAGCGCTCACCAGCTAGGGATTTCCTTCATATAATTCCTAGAAAGAAGTTGATATATGATGGAACAATTCGATTGTCAGAATGAATGTCGTACCCTATGGATGAATTCTTGGAGGAAAAAGCAAGAACAAATGAATTTTTTCGATGTTGTTTACATGAATGGTCTTAGTATGAAGACGATAGTTTATGGGATACATATCACGAAGTTATCAAAAGTCGTCATCCCATATATGTGGATGGAGAAACAATTACTGATATGGGCTGGAAATTCGTACGACAAAGGTTTACGGATCACAATGGTCATTTTGCTCCTATAAATATTCTTAGTACAAAAATTAATGAAATCACACAAAAAAAAAGATGGTTCCGTTGTGGTCAATGCTGAGAATCCAATAACTGATGTGCAACATTGTATCCTTTATAAAAGGTGGCATACTAATCAAGATGGATTTCTATCAGAAAAATATAAAGAGCTGAATATTATAGATGGTAAAAAGAAGGAGTTTCTTGACATAAAAGATTGACAATACATCCAACAGCAGTTCACAACAAAATTCTTATGCTGTCCAACTCTAACCCAACTTCAAGCGCGTATGCGCATAGTTCTGAGCCAAATGTAATAATACTTTGTTTACCATTCCTCAATTATTATGATATGTCATCCATTTTATTACTGAACTAATCAAGTATTTTCTAGAATTTGTGTTAAAGACTTTTGGCACTTTCATTTCCCAATTTTCTAAAATTATTAGCTAGTTGTATTTTAGATTTAAATATAAAATGTGCTCCAATCTAAAAAAAATTTTTAATTTTTTTTAAAATACTGCTCCAAACTTTAAATGTCGCATTTACGATGCTTGTTTCGAAAATTTAGCCATTAAATAATGCCTTTAAATTACCTAATCTAATTCTTTTTTCAATCAGGGAAACACAAGTACATAAAAGTTCTACATTTTTAAATTTTTTAAAGAAATAATTAAATATTTAAATGATGAGATAACAAATTTTATTTCTCAAGTTGATTTCACGTAAATTACTTCTTAATATGATTGTTGCATATATTTTTTAAATTTATACGTATAAAATTAAGAAGATAAACTCTCCATACTTTCACAAAGAAACTAACTAAACTTGGCCATTTATTTTTATACATTTCAACATAACTATACTTTATTTATAAGAAATTTTAATATATATAATTTCACACTTTTTTTCTCTCATTTGGTGACATAAATATTACCCTAATTTATTCTAATTATTTATTTTATGGAAAATAAAATATTTTGAGTAATGTTATCAATCCAAAAACAAATAATTTAAATTTTTATTTTTATAAAAAAATTAAATAACAAATAATTCATAAGTTACTTCTTCTAAATCTCTTAATAGCAAAACGAATTATTATATATAATATCAAAACTATTTCTAAATTTGAAAATTTTAAATTTTTAATATTTCACGATAATTTCTTCTTTCTCAAGCCAAATTGGAAATTATTTTTATAAAGGTCCAATCAATAAATTCGATACAAATGTTTTATTCTTTAAGATGTCAATAAATCGACTCTTCTAAATATTATATTTATTAAACAAACTGAATTTTAATTTTAAAATTTAACTCAAAAACTTTAAGACCCAATTCCCCTACACAATAATCCCACTCTCAGCATAAAATTATCATTTCACAATCAACAAGATAAAACACACTACATCATCCCATGATTTTCAAGTGAAACGGTACAGAGGAATAACATGCGGAACTGAAAACGAAAAAAAACATACCTCATACGAGGACTGAAAACGAAAAAAAGCATACCTCATACGATGAAAATTATGCACACTGAAAACGAGGAAGATCAAAACGTGTAGAAAGCTGAATACGCCGACGGTTTAGGCGCATTTTATGCAAAAAAATATTAATTTGAAGAATGCGCTTAAAGTAATGGCGCATTCATAGAATGCGCCGAACAAAATGGCGCATTCTATGAATGCGCCTACCTTTTTGGCGCATTTGATGTTTTCTAAATTTTTTTAAAAATCTGCTTGAATCGTTAAATCTCGCATATAAGCTGCTTGTTCCGAAAATTTCGCCTTTGTGGAAATTTCTTGTCTGCTAAAAGGTTTTTAACTATGTAATCGGAAATATTCGTGGCCATCTCTTCGAAAATCGATGGAAAGTATAAACTTGATCTTGCGAGCCGTTGTGGCATACTTATCGTTACGTTTCTAGTTTTCTTATTCTTAGTGAATACATTCATTACTCATGTTAGATTCTATAAAGATTGGTGATAACACTTGTTATAAGTGAGGTGGACTTTTGCCGCAATATATTGATTAGTATATCTTTCCGATGTGTTGGCTTATGTCACTTGAAAATGAGCTATTGGTATATAAAGCTTATGGTTGATTCATGTCGCATGATTTAAAACTCTAGGTGTGAATTGTGGAAAATTATGAGAAGTTATGTCGATTCTTTATCAAGGTATGCACGTTAGATATTGTGTGAAAGGTTGTTGGAAGAGATTTGTGATGTTTTGGATTTAAGTCAAAGCTTTGTATCTGTATTATCTCATAAAGTCCATAGTTAAATAAAAGTTTTTTGTGATTTCTAATTGAAGATTCTCATGAGCATCAATTGTTTGGTTGGGGAGACTCCAATGTCATCCACTATTGCTTTTATATATTTGTTGTCCTGCTCTTGCCTCCATTGTATTGAGAGTACCTCATTGTTCGAACTTTATTTCCTGTGGTGATGACGTGGTAGTTTGGAGACAATAAAAAATTCCTAAGAAATTGTGTTAATCCATAAAAGTGAAAGTTTTGTTAGAGAATATTTTCTTTTATAGTATTCGAAGAGGTGATGTGGATTTTCTTGTTTTGAAACTTACTTCTATATCTTTGAATAATGAGGAAGGATTTCTCACGTGTGCTCTTGAAAATAACTTGAGATGAGAGGATAGGTTCACTTATCTTGACATGTTGTGATAGTTCTTGTTCAAATCAGTATTTATTAACATTGAGAGGAAGAGCATGAATAAAGCTTAGTTTCCTTTATGAGTGTGTGATGGCAAATGAAAGAGAACGGCATGCTCAAACATTCATAGCAAATGATCTATGTGACAACTACTCACTTGCTTAATGAGGTTCTAACAGAATTCTGTTAAAGATTATTTTCTTAATCCCATCATGATAAATATAATTGTGATATAAGGTTGAATAATAATGCATATACTCACATATGTACACATTCTCTTGGTGGTTAGAAGGAGGGATCCATATGATTTTCTATGGGATTGATTCGACGGTACATCAGAGTATTGGGTTATTCTCTTGAGCTTTGGAAAAATGTCTGATCAGTTATATTATTGTAGCATTTTTTTATTGGAGGTCGGGAAGGTGAAATGATATAAAAGCCATTCTTGTCTTATTTGTATTTGTCTTAAGTTGGATTGAAAACAAAATGGTGAGATTTCCTGGTACTATCTTGGATATTTGGTGGCATGCGATATAGAGGGTAAATAATTTGCTAAGGGATCTTATAAATCGTTTCATGACTTAAAAGGGTTTCATGATTTATCTTATATCAGAGAGCCTCATAACTTGTTTTATGTTGGAAATTTTGCGAGTTGTCTCATATTTGAAAGATAGATGGTTTTGATTTATATTTGAAATACATATGATTCGTTTTGTGTTGAAGAGGGTTTTGGTATATCTCACATTTGAAAGAGCTATGGTTTGTTTTATGATTGAAAAGATACCATGATTTGTTTTGTGATACAAAATCACGTTTCTTGTATTTCTTCTTGTCGAAAGATTTCATGAAGTATTTTTGTGATAAAGTTTTATGAATGTTTTATGAGGTTTTCTCGGTTTTACCCCACACCCAATTAAAAAAGAGGCACTTGATTATTTGTTATTTTGTAGAGCTTTGAGTCAAGGGATTTTTGGTAGATGATTTGTGTAGGGTTCTATGTAAGATTTCATTTAAAAATTTTTCATATGTCACTTTAGGACTTTTAGCTTTGTGATTTGATTTTGCAGCAAGCCCCTTTAGTATCTTTTCGAAGTTAGATAATGTTTAATGTCTGGATCACCTTTCTATTGATTCATATTCACTTCTAAAAGTCAGATTTTGAAAAGTATAAAAAATATGGATCTTGTTTTAGTTCTAGTTTTGGGAATTCGAGCTTCCCTGGTTGCTTTGAGTTTGACTTAGGGTGCATGCTCCTTATAGGATAGAGACATCAGAACATAGAAAATTTAGTGACACTTTTTCCCAGGTTTAGCGTGCCTTAATCTATTAATAACCGACCAATCGAATCAATCATAATCCAGCTTCTAAAAATGTATCAAAATATTCTATTCTTAATCCAACCTTAATTAACGAATATAACTACTAAACTACAAAATTCAAACCAAATTTAACTGATCCCTTAAACAACCCCTAACCAACTTAAAAGTCTTAAAAGGATGTAGACTAAACTAGGAGAGTAAATCTAAACTAAAATTAGTCCAACATAAAAGACTTATAAAAAAAAATCAAAGCTTTAATCAAACTCACTTATAATTAATAATACACTTAGTTTAAAATACCTTTAATATTAAGTCAAGTGAATCAAAACCTAACCTAAACTAAGTGAATCATAAATAATTTATTAAGAGGTTTCGTTATAACTCATAGTCTAATAACTCATCTAAAATCCATCAAACTCTTAAATCAATCTTTTAAAATCAGCCAACAAACCCATTAATATATAACAATCACTCCAAAGATGAAGTTAATTGGATGGACTACTCCGAGCTGCGGGGCTAAGTGTCCTAAGGAGGCCTGGTTCCTCGAGCATGGTGGCACAACGCCATGAATGGATTCGATGGAGTGGCAAAACTTTAAACTTAATTGATTATTAATGATTTGAATCAAACATCAATTGATAATAAACTGCCTAATTCATCTTTCTTTTTAATTTATAACCAACTAAATTATTCAATCAAATCCTAAAATAAAATCTCTAAAATCAATCCTAAAGTACTAATATTTAAACTTAAACCAAAATCCTCCTTCTGCCCTTCAACAAATCAAATGAAAGTAATTATAATTAAACTATCCTACATAAGACCTATCCAAAACCACACAACCTGTTACACACACCTAGGCTGGTTTAGTTAAGACACTACTTTTAGCTCTAGGTCAGGCTTACATTTTCTCTTGTTATTCAATGCTTGTTACATACACATGTTCTATAAATGCAATTATTAAATTTTCCGTTAGCTGTATTTAATTTCTTATTAGTTATATTTTGTTAGTTACCTGCACTTCTTTTTTGAACGGCATCTACGCTCATATATATGTTTCTCTGTTATCTTTTCTTGCGAGGTACATTGGAGCTTAATGATCGGGAACTAAATGGGACCGCTGGCTTATAAGCTTTTAAGTGGCAGCGCCACATACACTCAGGTATAATTTCTGCAACTTGCAAAATAAATTGTTAATTATATACCGGAATTGCTTCACATCACACACTTTCTGTTAATAGGTATTCTAGCATGTTTAGGTAGTCAGCCTTAGGTTAGTTCACTAACGAAGCTTTGGCCCTATAGGTCAAAGCTTGCCCCCTTCTGTGAGCCATAGAGACCATTAGGGTCATTTAGGCCTGTAGAGTAGGACACCTACTTGTGCCATTGGACATTGTTGTTTTCCCACACGAAGTGGGCATCGCTAGGATTTTGGCCTTTTCTGGTTTTGGGTACGATACCCTCCCTTTCCTTTTTCTTTTTCTGTGAGCCTTAGAGACCATTATGGTCATTTAGGCCTGTAGAGTAGGCCACCTATTTGTGCCAGTGGGCACCGTTTGAATGCTTTTCTGTGCGGGTACCTTACCTGGAGGGTACCCTTAGGGTGTGTTTATTTTTTTTTTTGTAGTCTGGATGTCATGCATGCATTTGTCTTTACACACCTTACTTCACATTGTATTTCACTTATATACATGCATTACATCAATAGAGTTAGGGATATTTTGTATTTGTTTCATGTATCATACATGGCGCTAGGTACTTTCTTTTGCATATTGTAGAGTCCCTGATTGAAATCTTTGAAATTACAAATCTTTCATTTCTTAGGATAGAGCCTTCCTATCTCGTATACATATAGGACGTTTGATTGTGTTTAGGATGTTAGCTGGCAGCTCACTCCAGGCAAGCATAAGTCCAGGTTGTACACCCCTCAGTGTGTCTCCTTTCATCTGTGTTTCGAGTCTGTCTTTTCTCTTAGGGTAGTGATTCAATCTTTGATCTTTTAAGCTCAAAATTTTAATCATATCTTTATCCATTCAAAAATGTCTAATCATCATTAAAGATAAATAGAAGAGACTTTTCGGAATAGAACTTAGGAACTCTTTTTGTGCACCAAATCATGAAGTAGATAATACATCGTCCTTAATCGAGAGTTTTCCTAAGTCAAGGCTTAGGATGTAATTAACTACGGGGGCTTACACCCGTAGGAAACCGATCCCCACAATCAAATAAACTCCATTCGAGCTGATGCATCGAATGGGAGAAATCTCGCGAATTTAGGGTTATATACATTATTATCCATCGAGGCTGGTAGGTGAAAGCCACCATTCTCCATGGCTAATCGTATATATAACTCCATCTGCTCTTTCATCGGCCTGCTTGTATCGATTGTAAAGGTCTACGACCATTTTTTCCTACGGGATAGTGTGATCGTACTCTTTGCATTCGAACCACACGAGCAGAACCCTTTCGGAGACCCACAGAGGAATGTAGTCGGCAGACGACGGAGGTCCGAAGGACCATAGTCTGCAAACGACGGAGATCAGAAGGACCGTAGTTGGATGAAAATGGTTGGGAGGACTGTAGTTGGCGGACTAGTAGAAGTCATGTGGTGTTCGGCAGACTGGTAGAATTCTGATGGCGGACGGCAAACTATGAAAGTCCGACGATGGTCGGGGGGCGGGCGGATGTCCGGCGGCAGTCGGTGAACTAGTAGAAGTCCGGCGGCAATTGAAGGACGGGTGGAAGTCCGGCGGCAATCGGCGAATTGGTGGAAGTCTGGCGGCGGTCGACGGACTGGCAGAAGTCCGTCGGTGGTTGGCGAATTGGTGGAAGTCCGGCGGCGGTAGACGGACTGGCAGAAGTCCGTCGGTGGTCAATGGTTGGGATGAAGTCTAGCTGCTGTCGGCGAACTGGTGGAAGTCCGACGGCAGTCGACGAACTGGCAGAAGTCCGTCGGTGGTCGGAGAATGGATGGAAGTCTGGAGGCGATCGGGATGAACTCGGCGGAAGTCGGTGGTAGTTGGCGGACTGGTAGAAATTCGTCAATGGTTGGGAAGAACTCTGGCGGTGATCGGCGAACGAGCAGAAGTCCATCGATGGTCGGCGGACTGGCGGAAGTCCGTCAGTGGTCGGGAAGAACTCCGGAGGTGGTCGGCAGGAACTCCGGCGGTGGTCGGCAGGAACTCCGGTGATGGCCTGGAGGATTCCCGGCGGTGGTCTGCAGGAACTCCGACGGTGGTTGATGGCAAGAGAGCTCCCAAATTCCTCCCTTCCTTCTATTTTTCTCTCTCCTCCTCTCCTCCATGTGAAGAATGAGGGCCTATTCATAGTTTTTTGAGAGTGGCATGACTTGTAAATATGTGGAGGATCAAGGGCAAAATGGGAGTGTTTGAATGGACGGCCGATATTGATCCCCTTAATCATGGACCGTTTATTGGTCAATTGGAAGCCTTAATGATATCGAAATTTAGTGATCTTGGGCTCGTTGGATTCGTCTCGTCGAGCCGCTCAATTCGACTATAAGCATGTCATGTTTAGAAACCGTTTGGTAATCCAAATTGTGGTTTGAAACCTCAGACAACGCTCTGGACTCTTGATTTGGACCCATTTGGGATCGGATTGAGTCGAATTTGGTGTCAATAGGTTGTCTTTCTGAGACGTTTAGTTTGACTATAAGTTTACTGAAATCGGAACTCAGATGGTCTTTCATTTAATTTTGGAAGCTTTCAACTCAATTTTCCTTTGAGATTCGTGCCTGATCAAGATAATTTTTTACTGATATATCAAATATATAATGCTATGAATATTTGTATTTATATAAAAAATAAAAATAAATTACATCGTCATCAATCAACAATTGAAGGAAGTCCGGGGTTGATACGGTCCCCCGAAGCCCTTGGCCGTCGAGCTGATCCGGCCGAGGGATTGAAAACTCGAAGACACTAATGGGATCGATTCGCTCTCCCAATCTCCTCGCCGTTGATTTGATCCGGCCGAGTCGAGCACTACCTTACCTCCCAGCATCGGGGAGGGGAAGCGGGGAGGCTACCGAAATTTTCTCAAAAATCCTGAACTTAGATGAATTTTGGAAACAAACACAGATTTCATTAATCATATTAATGATAATTGACCAAAAAAAATAGCATCTCTCTAATAGCAACCCCCAAAATCACTCAAGGTACTCAGCAGTAACCTAAAACTGCATTTATTTGTGGGCTCCTTGAACTACTGCAAGAACCACGTACCTGCAAGCAAACAAACAAAAGTCAGTACAATCACAAATAAAATCAAAAGATCAAATAGTATAATTTTAACTATTGCTGTGAAGTGCTAGAAAGCAAGTAGAGCAACAAACTACTGTAGTAGAAAATGAACTACGAACATGAAAACAAGACACTAATATTTTCGCCGAGGGAGTAAAATGTCTAAAGCTATGTCTTAGCTAATCTGAATCCAATAGGTTACTTCTAATAGAAGCAGTAAATCCTATCAACAATTCTTTCACTAAATATATATTTTTTAAGTGAAGCAATAAATTCTAAAAATTCCTTTGGCTACTTTCAATGAAATACGTAAATCCAATCTTTAGGGGGTAATAACTAGGAAACAACTTAACCCTAAACCCCTCTTTGGGCATCTTAGCCTATAGGACTAAGCTGTAAGACCCGCAATTTGGGCTACTTCTAAGAGAAGCAATAAGACCCACATGTTAGGAAACTTCTAAACGAACGACTCTATAATCAAAACTTAAATCCCTTTGGGCATCTTAGCCTACAGGACTAAGTTGTAAGACTTATCATTTGGGCTACTTTTAAGTGAAGCAGTAAGACCCACATTTTAAGGAACTTCTAAATGAATGACCCTATAACCAAAATAATTAAACCACTTGGGCTACTTAGCTTATAGGGCTAGGTCGTAAGATACATCACTAGACAACTTCTAAGGAAGCCATAAGACCCACTCATATTCAAATTCTTTGGGCTACCTCTAAAAGAGGTCGTAAGTCCCACTATCAAGGCAACTCCTAATTGGAGCTGTAAGCCCCAAACTAAATAAATTAATAGGCAATTTCTAAGGAAGTCATAAGCCCTATTTAAAATTAAATCACATGGGCAACTCCTAATTGAGCCGCAAGCCCCAAACTAAATAAATTAATGGGCAACTTCTAAGGAAGCTATAAGCCCCAACCCAAACTAAACTAAATTAAATTAAAATTCAGACATCTCCACTTCAGTCTACTCGGAATCCCTAAGAGGAGACAACCCATGACTGTTAATCAGATTCCCTAGACACTACAATCAATGATTGTTAGTGTTAGTAGACTAAACCCACGGTAATGTCCGGGATGACGGAACCATGGGATCTTGATCGGGTGTACCTTCATCCCCCATAACTAAAATTAAATATCGGTTGTACATTCACACACTTCTTGTACGAAGCTAAGTATATTTCATCCTTAATTGAGAGTTGTCTTCTAATGCGTTAGGAGGGGTAGTTAACTATAAGGGCTTGAACTTATAGGAAATTGAACTCAGATCTAAAAAAGCCCTGATATTACTAATAGGGAAATTTGGTTAAATGTTAAACTCAATCTACCTCCGAAAAAATTAAAGAGAATCCCTAAGTTCATGAGAGAGGGGTTCGTATCCTATTAATTATTTAAAAGATAATTTTTCTAGAGCGAACATTTTGCCCCCTCTAAAATTTTTTTTTCCCTAATTTTATCAATCCTAGGCATTTTTTCCATCCCCCAGAAAAAAAAATATTATCGTAGATGCGCAGCAATATAGTTAGAATACTACGTCTTAGCGTTGCACATATATCCAGCTCACGCACAGAAAAACACAAAATTTTTACATGGAATGCAGAAAATTTAAAACATCCTAAGAAGTTATAATTGATCTCAAGCAGTTAATACTTGCAATTTAAAATGCTCAATCACTCACAACACAGAGTGTAGAAAATAAATAGACAATTAATCAATTCTAAGCTAGCAACCAGCATGCAGTGAAAACATGAAAAATATGGCACATAACTGCAAAAAAGTAAACACCGGCCTAGCCTAAAATTATAGTTGGTTTTTCCTAGCAAACCATCTATAGTGTGTGTAAAAGGGTGTATGATTTGGATGTCTTATATAGGATATTTGATTGAAGTTGTTTAAGGTTCTGGTTGGTTAAAAGGTTTAATGGAATATTTAAGTTCGAGTTTAAATATTAATGGCTTAAAGTTAATTTTAAAGGGTTATTGGTTACCACCTTTGTTGCTCACCTAGGAAGTGAAGTTTATTTCACTTTCTTTGGGACTAATTTAATAGCCTCGTAGGCCTGAGTTACCTAGTAGTAACCGGTATAATTAAGTGACTTAAGTTGATTAATGTTTAAAAGTTAATAAATTTTAATTAAAGTTGGTTGATTGTTGGTTTTAAGGTTGATTAAAGATTTTTGGAATTTTAAAGTGATTTTAAGTTTAAAGAATTTTTGATTATTTTAAT